>QXVZ01027406.1:0-20821 GCA_008931825.1 Phallusia fumigata
TACGTTGGTGTGCACTTGTTTTCACCCTGGTACGCGAGGTGATTATTCATTGCACGCCAAGTGATTTACATATTCATATTCCAGTCAATTTTTGAGCCAAATTAAGCGACTCGTTAGATTTTTAACGCTGAGTGCAATGCAACTGCCGCAACGAGCTACAGAGAGCAAGTGCAAATTAGATTTTACAGATTTAACGTAGAAACATCAAGTAGTGACGTCATTTACTGGCACGCAAAGCCATAAAGATTTTGCGTTCGAAATGTTGCCTTCTCCTGTCATAGAACAATAAAAATTGGTTGGCGAATCGTTCTGAAATTGTTGTTTTTGTGTCAATAATATGTGAATGCCACAGTTTGGTGATAAAGTTTTCTTCATGTTTATGTTAACTGCAGAAACTAATGCAAATTTTGTTTTGCTTCAGGTCCGTCAAAGATCAACACCACCGATACCATTGTTCAGGTAATGCCAAGCTATTTTTTGTTTAGATATTTCTGTCCCCGGCTTAAGACGCCTTTGTCTACCAGTGATAAACTTAGGTGACTTTAAGACGAACAAAAATACCCTTTAAATTTTTTTTCACTGAGTAGAACTGTGGTTCTCAATCTTTTTATATCATTGAGCTTTTTAACTGATATTCAAAGCTAAAAACCACTTACAGTACATTTAGTTTGTAAATTTTATGTTTACGTCAGTTCATTAACAACTAACAAGAGAAACAATTGATAAACATTCAGACTCTAATATTCAATACAAATCTCCGCCCTTGCAAATACAAAGTGATTTTCCCCAGTTTAGAAACCCTGGTGTAGAAAAACGAAACATAAACGAGAATTATTTTAGGAAAAGGAGACAAAGAGCGGCGGCATCAAAAGTTGGAACAAACATGAAATTCAGATGTTCAAGACATCTCTATGGATAATCATCTTCTTTAGCTTCTGCTGGATTCCATACGGAATTCTGGTTCTACTTCAGGATCTTGCTCCAATCGAACTTAAGAAGGTAAAAAATCAACAAATTTTGAAAAACTACCAAACGCGATTCTTGGTTGGGCTTCGGTTTACAAACTGCAAATTCGGTTGCACTAAAAACTGCCTTAAGGGTGAATTTGAATTCCCGTTGATCTCTCATTCCATTCGTTCTCAACGTTTTTGATTCATCCCCCTTTGTTTTTTTGAATTTTTTATTCCAGGAAGAGATGTAACGTAACATTAAAGACTTGGAACCACTGGTTTACCTGATAAGAAATATTACCCTTGTTAAGAATAACTTAAACATAAACTGGAAATTCCGTTCATTTCTTCCTTACAAGATAAGAAATGATATGAAGTGGGTACAGGTATTGCAACAATATCAAAGTATGGCAACCCATGTTGAAAAGTTCGTCTGGTGGGCGGGACAAAATTCAGCCAGCTTGCGACACCGCGCAATGTGTGGGCGATAGGTTAAAGTGTTGATAGAGTTTGTGTTCAAACCTTAAAACAACATCTCCTCTCCTACGTTGCTGCCCACATTTGATACAAGGAAACCCACACTGATCAGGTTGCTAAGGTCAATAGACTGGTGCTTTCCAATTTATTATGGTTGGATGAATATATAGAAAGTGTGGGTAAACCAATCTTCATTTCAAAATTAAACAAATTGGAATATGAAAAAAAAAC
Source organism: Phallusia fumigata (assembly GCA_008931825.1). NCBI lineage: Eukaryota > Metazoa > Chordata > Ascidiacea > Phlebobranchia > Ascidiidae > Phallusia > Phallusia fumigata. The sequence goes on from QXVZ01027406.1 coordinate 1,659, forward strand.
GAAAAGTCGTGTCTTAAAACCGAGCAATATTTGTTTGAAATTAAACCAGCTTAAACTTGCTGATTCTGTCCAACAAACATCATTAAAATAGAAACACAAATTACAGCTAAAAACTAAACTGCCAGAGAGCTTGTATACAGTGAATACATTTTATTGCAAACATTTCCACAATCGCTGTTGTCATCATCAGTGCATAATGACGAGAAGCTTAAAACCGTGTCCTACATACACAAGAGATCATTTAAAATATTTGTTTTTGTTTTCCAGACATTCTCGGCACTGTGTCTGCTCAGTTTCTCTCTCAACCCTGTGATCTACGGTGTTCTGAGCCGCAGCTTCCGCCGCTCATACGTTCGCATGCTACGAAGAATTTTCTTCTGCTGGAAAAGCTCCAACTACGAGTCGAGCACTACGCGCGGTGCGACATCTACCGGCAAAAAAGTTCCGCAGACTCGCGCCACTAGCTCGCGCGCTTCACAAACTCACATGTCCAGCAACTACTGAGAATGATAACTGTTGTTTTTCACCGGGTTTGAACTTAGAGTACGAATTCTGATCAGGGTTTGTATCACTGTATATGAGTCGAGCGCCTCTACGGGTTTTGGATTCCGCGGATTTTCAGGAAATCCCGATGCACAACAATTCCGTGGAGTAAAAACAATCCATTTAAAAATGATTTTGACCTGAACACATTTTTTATTCTGTTTTTTTATTGCGAAGTTTGTCGGGTTTCGGGTTTTGGAACGTTCGTACTTCGATATCCATATTTTTCTGCGAAAGGGGATCGTTGGTTTTGATCACTTAATTTTTAGATTAGGAATCAGGGTGTATGTGCGTCGAAGTATGGCTATTTAACAAAAAATAACACCAAAAGTTAACTGTAGTTTTCCGCAGTGCTAAAATATGTTAATTTTTTTGGAAAAACTTGACTATCAGACTAGAGGTCGACACTGAACATTAAAGTCATTGACTTTTTAAGAAATGTATGTTTTAAAATTATTTGTCCCAAAGCCCTTTCTTCTGTGTGTTGACGAAATGTAAATCGAACTTTACGTTGTTTTCGTTTATATTCCAAATTTAAAAATCGACATCGTTTCAGAATTAATCAACCTTGCTTGACAAACAATAAAAAGTTACCAGAAAAAGCACCTGAAAAATCAACCAACCATATTCTGCTTTCATAACTGGCTGCAAATTGAAACAGAAAGCAGTTTTAAGCAGTCGGACATATCGATGAGTATTAATTGCTTCAGGAGCTTCATAATTTGAATCCTCCTTAATTACTTTTGGCAAATCCGCTTTAAAACAGTTACGTTACTGAAAAAATCGATACAAAGGTGTAATTTGCAAGCTTTCGTGACGCAAGAATCGTTTGACATTTTTATGGCATCGACAGTTGAATAAAACGCGTTTTAAATCCAAGGTCTGTTTCTATCTGTCTTGATTTAGGGGCTGTAATATAACGATTTCAGGAAAAGAACGAAAAGCAATAATCTTTGTTTGAGACAAGACGTGCTGAGAATCTATGAAGGAAATGTGTTACAGTAGACAGTAAGACCTTTGTACTCATAAAGCGACATGTCATGATTTAATTCTCATACCGGTGTTTGAAGCAAAGTAAATTTACCAATCATAAAACGCACCAGATCGTAAGGTCTGAGTTAAAGAGTCAGATCAATTGTGATGAACCAAAGATAAGGAAGTACAAGGTATTTCTAAGGTCACCCACGTTATTTTATTACAAGCTGAAATTTCTGAAGAACGTTCTTGATTCGTTGATTTGAACAGTTGTTATTTCAGTGTCAAAACGTCATGCAACACGTTAAGATCTGACACACAAACATCAGATATTAAGTTTGATTGCATCTGGTGCATTGTCAGTAAATCAATGAGAATTTAAGCCACACGAGGCCCTTGTGTTCAGGAAGTGTCAGTTAGGTAAAAAATCAGTTGATGCTTTATGAAGGGCGATCCAAACGTGTACTGAGGAAGCGTCAGTAGTGCTATGGTATCACAATGAATCACCAACGTAGGACAGACAGCGATAACAAGTGACTTGTAAAACAAACTAATTAAGAGTTAGACCTTGACCTCAAACATTTGCGTGAGGAAAGATAAGTTAGTTGGAAGAAATAGATGATTTTCCTGGCCCGAAAAGCAAACCAACGGCCCCTGTATAAATGTGTTAAATATTTATGAGCCTTTAACTCAAGGTCTGTCTGATATCGATTTTGTTAATTTTTTAGAGCTTTGTCATAATCTGTGTTTGTTTATATTCAAACCACACACTGCATAATTTAAACAGGAGTTTGTTTCGAGTTTTAACTCCGATTCAAATGCAATGGAGTGGCATAAAGAAGAGCTTTAACTTACTTACTGTTAATTTTAGTGTTTAAGTAGGGTGTATAATATAGGCTTGATATTTTTGACAATCTCTTTTGACTGCACAGTGTTTGTTTAACGGACGTTTGAAAGAGAAATATGGAAACAAAGTAAGTGTTTTGGCTTGTTATCGATGCTTGTTGTGGATTCGGATTTTTAAAAACCAAAAAATGTTACCCCGAGTCAATAACTCATAGTTAAGCGACTTAGCGAAAAGTGAAGTTAGTTTAAGTCATAAATTTCCATGCTTGACTCGACTCGAGTCATCGCTGGTAATTTACTTGACGTGAGTCTCAAAATTTGCGGTTTTGGTCAAATTGATCTTGGCGTATTTTTCCTGCTAGCTGCAGCATTGACAACTTAAACCTTTTAACCTGACCCTAACAGCTGTAACCATGAAATGTTTCGTTTTGCTCTCAAAGTAAACGCAGATACGAAAATAAATTTTGTCATTGTATGCAAAACGCAACTTTATTTTCAAGCGAAACTGCTGTTTCTCAAAAAGCTGTTGATAGCAATGTGTCACCATACATGCTTGTTTTAGACAGAACATGAAAAGAAAAATTTTGTCAGAAAAAAGGTTTTACTTGGCATCAACAAATACCCCAATTTTGGGGCTAAATATGAAACCGATGCACCTTAAACGCATTTCTATAATTATTATGTCCATTCCCCGCAATTAAAAAGTGGCATCTGAAGACATTATCGAATATTTATTTATTCTGCAGCCTTTCCGAAACTTCAGGATATTTTCACGAGCCGGGTGAGTTCGTGCATATTACGTTCCTTTCATTCGTGATGTGTTTTGGAACGATCGGGAATATGATGACGATTATCGCGGCCAGAATTGACCGCAGACTCAGCAAAGCGGTAAGAAAGCGAGGTTTGATCGTAATGTTAGATAAAATATCAAAAAAAAATTACCCGCAAAAGCATGAAACTGTGAAATACCAGAAAAGCGTCGCTTTCCCGAGTAAAAATTCTGCCAAAAAGTAAATATGATATGAGGACAAATCAAGGCGCGAAAAAAGGAAAAACGATACCACCCAACATTTTGTTGGCCCGGCAGATGAAATTCAGGAAAACAAGTGGTTGTAACAATTTGTGTTTTTTCTTACAGCCCCTGTGGTAAGTTTTGCCCTAACGGGGCCACCTACATATGGGAAGTCAACATCTTCGCTTTCCAAATAAAAGTTTGGGCAATTAAGATCATGACAGAAGTTGCTAACATTAAGACCCCTCGGAAAAATTGAAAAAATCAGCGCTTTAGACTTACTCCAACCAACCAACGCACACTTAAAGGGGAGTTTCCTATACTTAACACTGTTTATATTCTAGCATCCTGTTTACTATGTTCCACGTGTCAGCGCACGAGTTTGCCCGAAACACGTCAGGGGAGCTGGGTTTAAACTGAATTAGGTCGGATGACGGGGCAGGTTCCTCGCAACTTACCCACCTGATAAATAACCCCGAAAAACCCCCGCGGTTTCTGCCTTGCGATAGTTTTGGTTGCGCTGCAAATTTCTGAAGAAAAATCGAGGGTTTTTTACGTCATACTTAGCTTTGTTATTCGAAGTTTTTTACCTCAAGAAAATTGTGTGATCCACGAGGGGTTTGCTTTTATGTCAGCCACGAAAAAAGCCCCATCACATTCATACGAGCTATTAAATTCAACATTAAAATATTTTTGGACAGCATTAAAAAACAAATCCTACCCCCAAAACACAAATTTTACATTTCTGTGTGTAGAACATATACACATAGGATTGAAAGGGGCATAAAACCAATTCAGACCCCACCCCTCCACCCCCAACTTTACTAACATTGTCAAAAAATCTGCCTGTAGTGAGATTTGAACCCGCGACAGAAGTCTGTCGGAGGTTGGCACTTAAACTCATGAACACATGGGAACAACGAAACATTGATTAATGTACAGGGTGAACAAATTGTGTTGTCGTGGCTGTAAAGGAGTTATTGAGCTTTCTAATTCACCAAAACGAAAAGCATTTCATCTTAATCAATACTTGGAAAAAGATCGAAAAACTGTCGATAATCCTCACACGAAACGGAAAATAATTCGATGCGCAGACTTTTGCTGATGGTTCGGCTCGGTGGTAATAAACTTGAATATGTGACAGAAAAATCGATTCTTATTATCGTCAGCCACGTTTCCCATTATGCGCTGGCAGGGTTGTTCGCAACAGTGGAGGTATGGGCGTTTATTTAAGTCTAACTAGACACAGCAGGACAATGTCAATTTACTGACAGCTCAAGAACCATCTTCACACGTATACATGAACCACTTGCTGGTTTGTAAATGGATTTTTTGCTGATTATTCCTGCATTGTTTCCTTTTATCTGGGACAAGCAACGACCCATAACAAAACAACCACCTCACTACAGTTTTTTTGACCAAATATTTTTAATTGGGAGTAAAGTATTTGCGTCCCTGGTTCCGAACTTTTTATGATGCATTCTCTCTTTTGTTTATTTCGGAACTTTTCATTCCTCTCACACTAGACAAGAAGTGATAAAAAGTAACAATCAAGGGTCTATCCAAAAAGAAATGCTTTCATTGTAATGAATAACTTAACTATAAAGTGGAAATTCCTAATAACTCATAAAATCCTCCTAATATAGGCCGTTAGGGCGAAGGGAAGAAATGGGAGACGGAAAACTAAAGAATAACTAACTAACGTCGTTTTTTCAGGTGTCCAACCACTTCATCGTCAATCTGGCGTTCGCAGATTTTTTGGTGTGCGCAGTGGCGGTTCCGATCGTCCTCGTTCACACAATTGTGGGAAATGCCCCTGGGGGGAACACCCTTTGTCACGTGTCCGTTGTGATTTCAAGTGTGGCGTGTCACACCGCGGCAGTGACCATGACCTGTATCGCTCTCACAAGGTGAATATCTTGGTTGTAAATCTGTTTACCAGAACAGTGCTTCGCAACCGGTTTGCCGCGAAACGATGCCAGGTGTGTAGCAGTATAACTGTAACCTAACAAACTTCTCCAAAGTAACAAGAACGGTTTATCTTTGGCAAATTTTAACGCTTCAACAGTTGAGCAATTTGTTAACCCCAAAACTAGTTAGACCACCTACTGTGCATTCATGATGTTTTTCGAACGTCGCAGTAAAAATTATAATCTACCAAAAAGCTTCAGTGGCGCAAAACGTTCGTTGAGGCGTGCCGATGAATTTTAAATTAAAAGGGGTGGCCGAAGTAAAAAAAGATCATCATATATCGTTATCTTGGGTAATTATCTAACAAAGAGAAAATTGTTGCAATAACCAGTGGGAGCTATTAGCTTGGTTGATCGCTTCTCAAACGCAAAGTGGGTCAGTTGTTGGGGCGCTTTAATCACGTGACAACCTCACACAAATTTCTATTCTGGTGGTTTTTATTTCAGATACTTTGCTGCAAAATGTCCGTCCAAATATCGGACCAACATCACTGAACGGCGAGTTATTGCTGCAATTATCGCATGCTGGTGTTTCGCGATCGCCAATGCGATTCCAATAACCATGGGTACGTTGAACATAAGAAACATAATCTCAAAATCAATAATGACGTAAAAATACGTGGTGGATCAATTTATGACCATGCTTAATAGAAAACTGTTTAAGTCTAGAAGCATTTTTACCCAAAATATTTGTGTGGTATATGCCTTTTAAATCTATTTGTTTTAAAGCGATTAACTGGTTAAATAAAACAAATTTTCTGGTTTGCTTTTTACCAATAAACGGTTAGCGTAATTAGTTTTAAATCAAAACTTTTTTACTCCATTTACTCACAGAAATCACAGCAATGATAACACGTAAATTTCCGTGCAAAACAAAATCCAAGAAAAAACCCAAAAATGTTTAAACAGACATAGATATCATATTTTTGTTGTTGTTTGTGTAGCGTGGCTTGAGATTTCATTCGATGCATCAAAAAATATGTGCGTCTGTTTTGACGGCTCCTTTCCCCTCATCTACACTCTTGGTCCGGTTTTCGTCGGACACTTTCTTCCCCATTCAATCACAATGTATTGCTACGCAACGGTTTGTCACGTGAGTAACCTGATGGCATTTTTGTCCTCAAAAGCAAAAAACAAAGTATTGACCACCTCAGAATAACATCAAATCTTCACAAAAAAAATACGTTTTACTCAGCTCATGTATGTTTATCATTGTTAACGATAAGTTAAGCAGCATTCTTGTTTCTATTTTGTCAAGGCGCTCTTTAAAAGCCGAAAACGAATCGTAAAGCTTCAGACTACGTCATCCAATATTACAAGCAACACATCGTCGGTGGCTGCAGGTAGGAATGCCGAAATTATAAACAGGGGTTGTTGACTTGGTTTTGCTGGAAGTTTAAGTGTTTCTTAGAATGTTAACATTGTCCTGAGTTAATTTTAATTGTTAATTTTACAACGTACATTGTATTACATTAGTAACGTCACTTGCTAGAGTAAGTTTTAGGTGGGAAAATTAAATAAAAGTATGAAAAATCCAGGAGGTTTAACAAGATGCAGCGAATTTAAATTTTCAAAAGCAATGTGTTTTACGGAAAGAAAACACTTCATAGGATATTGACGATTTTATTTTTTTATTTAAGGAACTTCTACTAAATCCTCTCCGGAATGCTCGGTGAGTTTTCTGTGTTTATCCCAAGTGAAAAAACGCCGTAGTAAATTATTGAAATCTGCCGCAAAATCACATGTTTTGTCAGTTTCTGACCCGGAAAACTTGTTATAATCTACCAGCATCAAATTGCTTTGAGCTAAGGAAACACGAAATTCGCTAATAAGACACAAAACAAAAACTTGACTTCAAGTCCACGGTCTCACAAATTTATAGCCATTGCTCTAACAATTTGTTTACCGTTGAGGTTTACTAACAGAATAATTTGATGATGTTGTTCGCAAACACAGAGTTCGACTGAAAAGAAAAACTTGTCGGTTCGGAACTGGAGCACACAAGAAGTTCAACTCTTTAAAACTTCGGTTTGGATCGTCGCATTATTCAGTTTCTGTTGGATTCCTTACGGAATTTTGGTCTTGCTACAGAACTCAGCTCCGTTTGAACTTAAAAGGGTAAAACCTAATTAACTTGCTCTACTACTACCAGTAGACTATAGTTAACACAGTTATGTTTTGTTTGTTTGTAGGCATTTGGATCTCTTTGTTTGATGAGTTTTTCTTTGAATCCTATAATTTACGGGGTGATGAGCAGCAACTTCCGGGAAACGTTCAAGAGAATGTTGAACAATCTTCTTTGTTGCGTTTCGGGTCGCCTGAGTAACTACGTCATTTCCAACACCCCGACACGTGACAACGTTTGAATATTTTATTAAAACTGAATATTTTCTTTTTCGTGCTCAATTCTCAGGACTGTCCCGTATTTTAGCGTTATTGCCGGGTACAAACCCGTTCAATAACATTTTTGTTGCAAGTAATTAAGTTTTTCGTGTTGTTTCCAACCGTGTAGGAAAAAAATGAGAAAAAATTTATAAACTTGCCGTTAAGAGTTTGGTTCAGGCGAAAACCAACATGAGAACATGTTCAAAAGGCGGTATTAATCAGAGAATTTTTTAAAAAAATGGGCAGTAAATAGACAGACATATAACTTTGAAACGCCGTGTAAACGCTTCGATCATGGGATATATACTGCTGCAGTTTGCGTTGTATGTTTCAAAAGTTTGCAATGCAGGCGGTAGAAGACGAAACAGGAGCTGGCTTTTTTGCAAGAATGCTTGAAAATCTAAGAAAGATGAAATAAAACAGAACTCAGAATCGCCTAAATGTGCCAGACGTAGGCCCAAAGCAAATAAAAGCCACGAAAAAATGAGTAACGGTGCCCCAGTAAATCCAAAACTAATAAAACGCGTCAGAAGATACCGTAAAGAAGGTGTACGGCGGCCTGCTAGCGAAAAAACCTCCGTGCCAAATGTTCCTTGCAAAATTACTAAACCTTGTGATGTCAGCACTAGTCTTGTGGATCGCATCAAGGCTGAAAATATCGTTCGCTTGAAGGAGAATGCTAACAAACGAAAACTACATGATCCACAAAAATGTGACAAGTGTTTGCAAAAGCAAGGGGAGATTATGAGAAAAGAATTTCTGAGAAGCCGGAGTAATAAACTTGAAAATAAGCTTCTTGAAACAAAGGTGGAAGATTATATGCTGCAGCACACAGGAATTAATATGATTGGACAAATTGCTGCCGAACTGCCTCGCTTAACTGATGACCGAACAAAAACCTGGGAAAGATTAATGAAGAATTCATCCTGAAAAAAACTGACTGTGTTAATATTTTTTTGTATGTGTAAAGTTTTCTTTGTACTTACCCCAAGCGAAATTGGTTTTCGTTACCTTTTGAGCATATTTTTTTGTGATGTGATAGATATAAAACACTGTGCTTTTTGCTCATGTTTTCGAACTATTGTCAGACCTTGTAGAAATCGACTGCAGAGTAGTGAATTTATTTTATAGCAACACACTGAACTTGATATCAAAAGTATTCAACGTTTAGATTCCATTGCCAAGGTACTTGGGCATTTTTCTCTGATATTGGTTTCCATGCTGTCATGAGATTTGTCCTGATCGCCCTGTGGAAAGTAAAATAGTTTGTCCACCAAAAAATCCATGGGAGGAAACATTCCTAATCCTGCTTGGTGATCATAATATTTCTCGTGTCTGTCAAAGCTTTCCATTAATGCCTTGTGGTGTTCCGTTTGGTCTCTATAAATCTGAAAACAGTTGAAATAAAAATTTAGATGCAAAACATAAACTAAAAAAAGTTTTTACACATCCGTTTAGTTTAAAAAAATACACTACAACATTAACAAAAAACAAACGTAATGGATGCAATACACATTTGTGACATGATGACAACAATTTAAATTTTAGAAGAAAAACCTTAAAAATCTGTTAAAAAAGACAAAGTTTACGCTATTAACTAAAGTACTTCAATTATGATGTTGCAAACAAAACAGGCATTTTTTAAAATTCAAGCATCAAATAAAACAAGGACATTTATATGGTACAAGGTGATATTTTCACAAACACATGGTCCATCATCGCAACAAACCTATAATTAATGTAATAGTTTTGGATAACCAACTGTTCGCTTTATTCTCTGCCCAATGGATAGCATTTATATTGTTACAAATAGTTATTTTTTGTGAGCTGCAGACAGTGCACACTGTTTCGACCTGTATGGTCTTATCAGAGCAGCTGGTGACAAGACATTGGCATTTTAGGCTAGCGTAGCCGGAAACAGTGTGCACTGTCTGCAGCTCACAAATCCTTTTAATGGCTCATTGCTATTGTAGTTATTTTTTGTTTATCAATAAAATTTATTAAACAGTTAGGTAGCTCCTACAACATAATCTATTTTACCATTTGTTCAAGAAGCCTAATCTATTGTAAAACCCCAAATCAAACTTGTCAAAATAATATCCTGATCTAAATTACACTTGCAAAAATATTATATTGTTCACAAAAACCTACAACAAATTACTAAAAACGTGCAATGTACAAAAACATAAATCCCAGATGTTTACTGATTTAGAAAAAGGTTACTGTTTACCAAAACATGCAATAACCTAAAAATGAAGCAGAAAAAGTGTTACCCACATCATAGACCAAGTATCCAGTAATGCCCAAGCAAAGTAAAATTTCTGGAACATTTACTCGTCCTTCGACTTGTATTTCTTTTGGTTTATAACCCATACGCTTGGAATATTCACTAACACCACGTTTTTGGATTGCATTGCATGTTATTCCTGCAAATTATATTACGGTTTAATAAAGATAAACAAACTTTATTGAACAGTTCAACTTACCAATCAAAGATCGTAATGATTTGCCGAAATTCATGTTGGCGATTTGTGCCAAAAATGACAACAAATCAACGCAAACGGCTAAACCTGAAAAACCTTCGGCAATCAACAAGGACAACTTATGTACACGCCGTGACAAATTCGTATGAAGTAACCGAAGCTAAAATTGATGAATAATTTATTAACTTGAAATTAATTTGGAAAGAATTGGTATTTTAACTTTGAAAAAAGTTGTTATTTATTCTAATGAACCTAATGCATAAAACTGCAAATCAAAGCAAAAATAATTAACATATGTTTGTTATTTACAGAAAAAAACTAAAATATTTTGTCTCATATTTGTCCGCAACAGTAGAAAGTGGGGAATAACCGTATTTAACGGTCTGTTTATTCTTCTTGAAATTCGAGCGTTAGTTACGCGAAACGTAAGCTTGTAACTTTCAAAGTTGAAACGTTGGGATCTTTTACGTGTAAAACAAGCATGGTAAGTTGGTATGTTGCATAATTACTCTTACAAAGAGTATATTTACAATGAGTTTGCATATTTTAACACTTGATTCATTTTGAATTGGTTAAAAAGGCTTGTGTGAAAATGTCTGTACGTTTAAGTTTTTAATTTCTTATCAAAGAAGAAAAAAGGTTAAGGATTAGTTTGCTTCAATATTGTGTTACAACTATATTTTCTAGTATATTTTGTAATTTTATTTTTATAAATTTAAGTTTTTTAAAGATGGTCACTTTATTTTAAACGACTAAATTGTAACATCTCAATTTATTTCTAGGCAAGCAACTACAGAAAAAATCCTAGTGGTGGAAGCAAAAGAAAAGGTGGTGCACGACCGGAGCTAACTGAAGAACAGAAGCAAGAAATTCGGGAAGCTTTTGATTTGTTTGACGCTGATGGATCTGGAACCATTGATGTAAAGGAGTTAAAGGTAAAAATAATTTTTTGTTGGTAGCCAACAGTCTTAACATATCTTTACACACATATTTTGAGGATTTTGTAAATAAAAAGATCTTGTTGGTATCCGTCATGTACGTTTATATTTCTTCAATCAAACAAATCTAAAATACATTTAATAAATTTTGTAACCACTTTTCTGTTAAAAACATAATCTTTTCTTTAAGATCCATTGTCTCTGAGAACCTTTCTAAAGCATAATTCATTGTCTTGAAATATCTTGTTACTTTCAGGTGGCCATGAGGGCACTTGGTTTTGAACCAAAAAAAGAGGAAATTAAGAAAATGATATCAGATGTAGATAAAGATGGCAGTGGAACAATCGATTTTAATGATTTCCTTACAATGATGACACAAAAAATGGTATTAAACAACTTTTATACTAGTACTCTTTAATTATGTTTTCTAAAGCAGAATTTTGTGCTTGCAGTTGTGAATTAAGTTTTCTTCAAAAAAATTAGTTTTACCTTTTGGGTATAAAAACTTTTGCAGAAGTTTTTTTCCAGTATTAACATGTTGTCATCGTTCATGGTCGAACCAGTCAATATATAATGTTATGCTATCTCAGTTTATCTAAATACGAAAAAGACAATGTAACATGCATTTAGTTGTTTAGCAGGCAAAAAACAAACAGCGCTCAGTTGCCGCAAATATTTTTTGAAAATGGGCAAAAACGCTTTTCCTTTCTTAGAGTGAGAAAGATTCAAAGGAAGAAATTTTGAAAGCTTTTCGACTTTTTGATGATGATGAGACTGGCAAAATATCTTTTAAAAATCTTAAACGGGTTGCAAAGGAACTGGGTGAAAATTTGACGGATGAAGAATTGCAGGTTTGTGCTGTTTGATGTTGATCATCTACTGCAATCAGAATTGTACTTGAACCAAGTTTTTAACGGTCAATCAAGAGATTATATTTGAACTTGGCACTTCTAAATATTTGGCGAGAGTCTGTCAATCATAATTTGTAATTTTTCTCCAGAAGAATGTCAGTTTTGTACAGAAAACACTGCCTTTGGAACTTTGATTGTTACCTTAAGGCATCTTAAATTTTTGCTCAAACGAAGTTGTGGGATACAAACATACCAACAGGAAACCCCGACTAAAAATATCGACTGTAAAATGTCAAAGTTGTGTTTCAGGAAATGATTGACGAAGCCGACCGCGACGGCGACGGTGAAATCAATGAAGTTGAATTTCTCAGAATTATGAAAAAAACGAGTTTGTACTAACTAACTGCCAAGAACATCTGTTGGCCTTGTCGAACTCGTTTTTCATGAGGATTGGCTCCAATGACATTTACCATTGTTTCGTGTTTCTTTGCATTCCATTGTTCGACGTCATTTCACCTTTCTACACCGTGACTCAATGGTCGAGGTTTTTTCCGTAGTTGTTTCAGTGTGCTTTTTAGATTTCAAGCCCGTATTTTGTAATAAAACTTGACAAAAAAAGAAATAGGTCATTGTGGTCGAAAATAAAGCCAGGCCAGTTTACATATACTGCTACCAAAGTTTAGCCGCAGCCACTAAAGCTGCTCGCAGTAATTAAACGCAGACGCGATGTGAAAAGGTACTTCATGATAGGTGGACGCAGCGATGCGTTGGGTTAAACCGATCAATATTACATTATGGTGTTCCTTTTCTCACATGTATATGACTGGTTATATATTATCAGTCCACACTGACACAAATACCCCTATTTTTCGCCTGAGGCCTAAATCAATGCCGTCTTATACGCAGCTACGTTTTTCATTATATCCTGGGATGACTTAATTACTGCTGGATATATTACTAATCAATAGAGCAAACACCTGTTAACAGCAGAACCCACAATTTACTTTTTGTGGCTTTGTATATATTTGTGTTTTAGGTGATTGACATCAACCAAATTGCACTGAATAGTTTTTGCACAAAGACAAATACAGCATTGTGTAAAGAGGTTTCGAGTAGGGATGAAAACTAAAATATAAAACACACAATGTCAGAAATGGTTAATTTGCACCTATAGTAAAACTAGCTATGATTGAAGAATCAAATGACTGCTATTTGCTAAAGTTCTTCACGCTGCTATAAATGAAATTTCATTTGAATGGTTTGGCACATAATTTAATCTGATTTCTTGTCTGTTTCTCTTTTTTTTCGCGAGTGTTCCATTCGTTTCACCATTATAACATCTCCTGCTGCACCTTTCAACCAGTGTATCTGCAAACAACAAATCAAAGCAGTTATAACCAGTTTGAAACATAATGAATCAAGTTTATGTCCAGGCTGTAACAAAAGCTACCTTAATCACGGAAATAATGTATATGTCTATGCTTATCTATTTGGTGCAAACCATAAAATCTCACCAATAAAACCAATAAATTTAGCAAAAGTGGTGTGGAATACACGATTGATATAAACATTCCATTTGAGTCAAAGTATTGTTGTTTTGCAATGAATCTCCAATTTTGGGCGCAAACTTTGTTCAACGTCTCAGCCCAGTAAATACAGCTGCCTGCAAAAATGTAAAATTTAAAACTATTCCAAATATGGACCTCATTCTGTTAAAAGTCAAGCTATTTTGGTATACAGTGGTGGCACAATAGTGGTATACAATCAGAAAAATGTTGGGAATCACTGTATAAATAAATAAACAAATTTGTACACTTACATAGCAAAACAAAGTAAAGTGCTTGCAAGTTTATGTGTTTCCAGGTTGCAATAGTCAAAATCGTGCATAGTGAGTAAATTGTAAAAAGAATAAGCACCAGTCTAAGTTCATTCTGCCAGTCAACCTGCAACAGCAGCAAAATTTGAAAAAACAAAATGATGAAGATGCTTGTCATCATTGAGTTAACCAATCAAGTCGCCATGCCAATCACGCACTTATACTGTACCTCAGTTAAAACACGCACAAAACTTGATACATCATCCATTCTTGTTTTGCAAAAGCCAACAAAAGCCAATTTCCTCAACGTAAGAACTTTGTATGACAATTTAAAATCTGTGTGATCGTTAAAATCTATTAAATCTGCAATTGTTCTGCAATCAAAACGGTTATAAACACAGTTGTAAATAGGTCATTTTGATCGTGACAGGACGCAGCACATCCTATACTAAATAAATACAACATTGATTGTTTTGGAAAGTTTATTACCGCAGCCCCATGTGTAAGGCATTGCAAATTTACAATATGGACATACTTTTAAAAAAATACAATGTATTTTTTCAATTTTTCTTGTAGTAATTGCAAGAAAATATTTAATAATGCCACGTGATAAAAAAAATATTTTTGACAAACATATCACAGAACTGTATTTATCCGGATTTTATTTTCACCAGACGCTTCGCAAATTGAAAAATGAGGACTTGGAAAGCTAAAGCGGAACTGCTCATGCTCGTTGCAAAGCTTTTTTTTTCAAGTTTTTACAGTTGTTGTCATGGTTTAAAATTGGTGTAAATTTTGTAGGTGTGAGGTGTCAGCTGGTTAAATCCAAGTTCATACCTTGCCAGGCGTGTTAAACAAGGGTTAGAGTAAATTGTCTGCAAAAATTTAGACATGGCGGAAATTACGTTATAGATAGCTTTGTTTTATTCTGTCCGAAAAGCAAAATATGATAGCTAGTGTGGTAAATAAAAGTATATGTATTTTAAAAAAGTTTGGTTGTTTTTGTTGAAACCTCTTTTCTAGAATAAAGACATTTTTTCAGTTATGTGTTAGATTAAAATGTGATGCCGCTGCTTGTAACTAAACTATATTTTGGTTTAGTAGGTTTTATTCTTTTGCTCAAGACCATATTTTACTGAAAATGTCTCATACAATCCTATTGGTACAGCCCACAAAAAAGCCAGAGGGCCGAACGTATTCTGATTATGAATCTGTGAATGAATGTATGGAAGGTTGGTATAACATTTTTTACTTAGGAAACTATTGGACACTACCTTATTAACTGCTGGTGTACTGGTACACATTTGCATGTTCAAAAAGTATGTTATTGTAAAACAAGGTATGTCATTGTAAAACAGTTTCAAGTAAATTCGCCATGATGTCAAAAAAGTTGGTGATTTATGTTCTACCAGTTGAAAAATAACTGTATTTTTGTAAAATTTCCGTAGCTAGTAAACAAGTCAAGGATTTTTTAGGCAAGCCTTGATTTAAACTCACTTGCGTCCAAGAACGCAGCGAACTCCTGTTTTTGCACAGTGGATTATTAACATAGTCTTTACAATGCCAAAACATTACTGGAAGAAAACTTGCATGTAGTGATTTGTGAAGACATTTTATTGCATACATGGCTGTTGTCCTTATCAGTGCATAGTAACAAGAAGCTTAAAACCGTGCTTTATTTACGCCATTGAAAAAACCTTTACGTTGTGTATGCTACATTTTGTTGTGTCTTTTGAACCATTTAGATTGTACTGCTTCTTTTGTAGAACAGAAAACGCTTTTTTTTAGTTTTAAAACAACATTAACTTTGTTTTTAACTTGCAGGAGTGTGCAAAATATACGAGGAACATTTGAAGCGCATAAACCCAAACAGTCCATCAATTACGTATGACATCAGCCAGCTTTTTGATTTCATTGATGACTTAGCTGATCTCTGCTGCTTGGTTTTTCAAAGCAATAGCCAAACATATGCCCCTTACAACAAGGATTGGATCAAGGAAAAGATTTATATTCTGTTGAGAAAGCAAGCTGGCAAAACATAAGAAAAGACTTTGTCACGGGATGTTGTAAATACCATCATGAGTAGAACATTTGATTTCGATTTTGCTGTTATTTCGAGATCCGATAAAAAATTAGAATTGATCACACACCCATTTGCTGCACCATTAGATAGGTAAAACTGGCATAGTTTTAATGTAGAACATTCCTATCATTGTCAACAACAAGGTGCTGGTACCACGATTTTGGAAATTGATTTGGCGTTTTTTTGCGACATTTGTTGGCAATTAAAAAGCGTGTTGGGCCCTATGATAATAAAATACACGTTTAAATGGTTTTGATTGGTGTTAGAAACGGATCATTATTAAGCCTGTTTTTTATCTCTTGTTCATTAAGATGCAGGCCCATGAAATGCATATTCTTGCTGGTGAGTAAAAATACAACATCTTAGTAGTTATGCATTGCAGTAGGAACACAAAGCACAGGTCGGTTTATATGTTGCAGAATGAATATGACTCCACGTGCCTTTTTGCTCGTTATTTCATATTTAAGCGCTAACTACATCCAAGCATGTTAGAAGCCCCATCTTTTAACTTTCTAAAGCTAAGTATATCATGTACTGCAGACATAACATTACGTGTATGTAGAATTAACACTATTGCGTCGTTTTGGTTCAAAGGTTGATTTCTCTTTCAAGTCGACTTGCTTGTTATGACTATCGTATCAGTGTGCGTTAACAAATGACCCTGCCAATTAATAAGACATTGCCCGTAGGCACTACACATTATCAACTGTATCAGAAACTAACGTTTTTGATCCAAGTAAAATAATTTCCATAGGAATGATACGCACGCATTTGTCATTAATTGTATAATGGTCAGCCTAAATTGCAGTAAAAACTCCTAGCAAGGTTTTAACTTCAAGACGCGTCACGGTTGGAATAGTGTAAATGCGTTGATTTTATGAAGCAAATTGGGGATTTTTTGACTCACTTTCTGCTTCCTCCATCTCGTGTAAACTGAGAAAATAGAATGGTGCCAAGCTTACACAATGTGGTGTCATTTTACACCGGCATAGAATAAAAAGCGATAAGTGCTAGAAGGTTTAGAAATGCGGCCTGAAAGTGAAGGGCCATTTTTAGACGCTGTTGTGTGGTTGAAGCAAGGGTGTTTTAAATGTGGATCCGGGGTATTAAAAATGACTTGTGAAAATTTTAGATGCCAAAGATTTGTTACACAGTCAATTTACCAAGTTTGGTAGAAAATAAACGTTTAAAAAGGAGCGGTTTTGGACAACTGTGCATTATTGGTGTGATAAGGTCAGTGTTTCTCCAATTTTTCGTTGTGACGCCCTTGGAAAAGTTGGTTGGTCTTTCGACACACCAGCGATAAGAATTGAATGTAGAAGCTTTTGTTATCAAAGTTTTGTTTGTTGATAGAAGAACGAAAAGCTACGAAACGTAATTATTGTGCGACGCCCTTGGAAATATGCAAACCTGCTCATTCATCATTTGTTTGTGCAGAATTTTGATTGACAGTTCATGTCCCTTAACCNATCAGGGCGTCGCGACGTACAGTTTAAGAACGATGGGTCTATGCACATAAATTGTTGGAACATAACAAGCTCCAATGGTAACCGACTACATCATCAGCTTACTTTGTATGTGACCCATTTTCCGTCACCCTCCCCCTTCGTATGGTGTCCCTTGTATTTCTTCTTCCCCGACGCGTCTGAGTAGATTTTGTCAATCTCGCCTTCATGCCAACGGTATCCACCGCTCCGTACAACACCGTGCACCTCCTGCTGCCGATATCTTCACAAAAATTAGTAAATTTTGCATTCACTATACCAGTGTTAATGAAACGTTTTTAGATGAGACGCATTTCAAAAAGTTTGTTGGACTTACGACGTACCAGCAAAAATAATTTAATAAAGACGCTAATTATTATGCATTTTTGATCTAGAAGCGGTTAAACTGCAAAAGGGAATTATTGTGCGATGCCTTTGGAAAGATGCACCACGACGTCGCGACTCAAAGTTGGAGAATCACAGCGCCATATTAATATCGAGCTATTCTGACATGGTCAACAGGTTAATATCAAGTCCTAATACCGAACGGTGTCAATTCAACAAAATAAATTATAAGAAAAGAAATGCTGGAATTGTTTTTGCGTTCGTAGAAACTGATCAGGACAAATGACTCGATTTTTGTGCATGACTCGGTTCTAGTCAAGTAATTTACTGGAGATGATTTCGAGTCTAGAATATGTTTCGATTCCTGAACCTAAATACTCAGCTACAGTTAAATCGAANCGTGTGCTGTTGCCAACAGGATATTCACGATTGCTTGCGGGAACTTTATTTAACTGGAAATCACGACTGGTCGGTCGGCCATTGCCTTGCAGAGTGCATTTGTGTTCATATGTGCTGATGTGAAAGAGACCTTTTTGTGTTTAAAAGCCTAGGTGTGGTAAAGAGTTATAGATAGTTCAAATGTTACTAATTGCTGTTAAGTTGTGATATGAAATCAAACTTTTTAAGCTAAAAGCTGATATAAACCGACTGGAAATTACCAACCACTATATTTGCAACCATGACCCGACAGGAATTTGAGCTGCAGTCTTGGATTTCCAAATTTCTTAAACCAAATAAGTTCGTCACGCTTCAAAGCACAACGATTTGTTGGGAAGATAAGAGTTTTTGTTTAAGAATGCAGCGTAGGTCAGTTCTGACAGCTGTGAGTTTTTACCAAAAATTGCAAGGTACTTCAGCATTCAGCAAATTTCTGCATCTTAATTTCGCCTAAATACTGTTACTACGTTACGTCATTATGTGTGTGACGTATCCGGTGTATGACGTATTTGATATGTATACAAAGGTCATTGGTGTATTTGCATTGGCGAAGGAGTCATTGCGTTTAATCCGGAAAGTGCACTAGCTCGATATTATTACAGAAAGGATTCCGCGTAGCAGTATCACAAGGAATTATTGGAAAATCACAGTGAAGCAGGGTTGTAGTTTCGGATTATTTGCAAGAAGCAGCCCTTTACCACTCGCAGTGCGTTGCAAGCTTTAAACAATAATCAGCCTTACTTGCATTAAAACGAGACTAGATAGGAAGAAATAGCACATTATTAACAAATTAGCAGCTGCAAAATAATGACTGTTTATCGTAATTACAGTTGTTGGTAAGGCGGATGTTCTTGTGACAGCTCTATAACTGCAAACTAATTGCAGGCAGGCAGCAAAGTATGCACCATTTCCTGGTAGTTTGAGCTATAACCTGTGCTATTCAACAGTAAATTGCCGCGTTTTATCCCAATTTTCGTGGCAAATTAAAGGCAAA
>QXVZ01027407.1:0-22854 GCA_008931825.1 Phallusia fumigata
AATACATGCGCCATTTCGATTCGTCTCGTGCAAATGTCAGTCGCTTTGTTGTTTGCGCAACGGCTTTCGGCTCTAAGACACCAGTCAAATATTTGCTACATGGCCAGTTAAAATGTACACGGTACAGAAATAATTCTTTTTTTTGTTGAGCAACATCAGTGGTCCTGCGTTTTATTCTCAAAAAAGGCCTCGGTCTGCGGAACAATGCCTTAATACGTTATGCCTACCTTATTACTGTTGGATCATTTTTTATCGATTTTTAAAAGTTGGTGACTTTAGTTTTGATTATCTCATCGGGTTCCACTAGATTTGAGCAAGGCCGCTATAGTTTCTTGTTCAGGGAAACACAAGCGACTGAGGCGGGATTTGAACTCGCAACCTTGCGAGCACAAGGTCAGGGATGGACCAAATCCGGCAGATACTACTAAAAATAAGTGGACTGGCCCGCTTCATTTTGTTCTTGCATAATTTCCCAGGACTTAGGCCCGTATAATTTTTCTTGTAGTTCTTGTCCACTCTCGTACGGCCCGCAATTCCAATTAAAAACAAATCTGGCTCTTAACCACTCGGTTATCTAGTTATTAAATTAAACCCATTTGATTTAATCTCACACGTGGGATATTTTCCTTCCGTGGCGTTTTGGCTGCGTTTGACCGCTCAACCGTTGCAACCAACATGAAAAACATAAAAATCCTTTTCACGTTGTCACAGAAGCCGTTCCTGTCTCAAAACTACAGCGTGGAAGGTAGTGGCGTCGAGCTACCAACTGACCCCGACATTTATCTCACCAATCCACGCTCCAGTTCCCGCACAAACGGCAGTGTGACGCAACAATCACATGACGAACTCATGCAGCAGTACGTCACGAACCAGCAGCGTCACGTGCGCGGCAAAAGTCCCATCAAAGCAGCGTCGGAACATGACCGGCGNTTGTCACAGAAGCCGTTCCTGTCTCAAAACTACAGCGTGGAAGGTAGTGGCGTCGAGCTACCAACTGACCCCGACATTTATCTCACCAATCCACGCTCCAGTTCCCGCACAAACGGCAGTGTGACGCAACAATCACATGACGAACTCATGCAGCAGTACGTCACGAACCAGCAGCGTCACGTGCGCGGCAAAAGTCCCATCAAAGCAGCGTCGGAACATGACCGGCGCCCGAATTTGAACTTGTACCTGTCTTGTGACGACATGTTGTTGAAAAATGGAGGTCTCGATGAAAGGTCTGAGGAACCTAATACACCGGTTGTGGAAACGGAGATGGCTGTGGCCCCGTCAGAGGTCCAGATGCCCCCTGTGGTACTCGAACAGCAGAAACAGCTGGAGCGACAACTACAGCAACAACAACAGCTTGCTAACGACATGGCTGCCCCATTGGTACTTCATCCACATTTGGAGCAAATCCAACCTGTGGTGCTGCAACATTTTCAGCCTCACGTGCAGCAAAAGTTGCAACACGCCGAAGTTCCGACTGTGATACAACAGCAGCACATTTTTCAACCGCCGCCAACGCAGCATATTGTGGCAGGACTAACGTCTGTTATACAGCAACCCATTTTACAGCACCAAAAGTTGCAAATTCAAAACTCGGCTGCGGAGCCTTTGCAAGCGGTACACCAGCTACAGCAGCAGACGACCGCGGAAACACTGACCCAGTTTGCGGCGCGGCCAACGCTGTACCCGAGTACAGACCAAACCCGAAAATTCGCCACGTCAAACCTTGACGCCCCAGTACAAGTTCAATTGCGGCTTAACACGGCTACTGTGGCCACGTCGTCGCCTAACAGCACATCCAAAGCTCCCATAGTACTAAGTATTAACAACTGGAACGGAATGCCGCAAGAGAAGAGACTGGGATTTATTGAGCAACTTAGTGAGCGCATTAAGACTACTATGGGTCTACAGGTGAGCGACGTTTCCTTTTGTCAACTGTGCAAGGTTCATGACGTTTGATGCGCTGATTTAAGCAGAGGCATACTATTTGTGCAACGTGTTTAAACCTGATTGGTCAGTAAAGGTGCGGGTTTGGGTTATGAGTCAAGGCTGGGCTCAACTTAACTACAAGCGGGATTTAAATCATGTCGAATTACGTGAAACCCAATTACCAAGTAAACAGATAGTTTTTTTATGTTATTGATTGCATGAATTCTACCTACGCTGCAACCAACACCCGCTGTCCAATAAGAATTTGCGTACATCAGTAGAAACTAAAAAACACAAGACAGGGACGTGGAAAGTAGCTTTAAGGACATAACTGTCAGAGAACTTGTTTGCTCATTGTATTGCAAACGTTTCGACAATCGCTATTGTCATTGTCAGTTGTCGAAACGTTTGCAGTACAATGTATTTGCTGTAAACCTTTTTGGCAGGGGTGTTTTAAAGTAGAAAATCTTATTGGAAAAAATATATTTTGCCGCAAAGTATTCTGTGGCATGTTAGATATCATCTAATTGGTCAATTGTATTACCACGTGCAGGAGAAACTCGAAATCATCAACATCATAGGCGCCGGCAACAACGAACCTACAAGCAGCGCCCCCTTGTGTCTGTCGATGGACGACATCGACAGCCACAAATTATCCCGCGTCTTTGGTAGCCTTGACAACCAGCAGACGTCAGAGGACTCACCGACGAAAAGCGAAACGCCGCCAAAACCGCCCGAGACGAACCTGAGAAGGAGCAACAGCGATGGCAATCTTCCCAAAACCGTTACTGATGCCCAGAAGGAGAACAGAGTAAGTTTTTACCAAGCTAAGTGAAGTCGCTTCTCTTACTTGGCATAGGACTGCAGATGATTTGATAAATACTTAAACTTTTTCTAATGCTACTCAGTATGTTCAAATACCCTAAAAGCGGAATCACAAACGTTAAAAAGAGTGCGCTGTATGGGCCAAGTGTTTGTTAAGTGATTTCTAGCAAAGCGATATTTGTGTCAATATTTGTAAAAGTTCTCTTTTATTTCTTGAAATGATGTTGATAAACCGATGTCATTACATAAGCCTTAATCATCGCATAGATATTGTCTGTAAATTAAATAAACTTTGGTGTTTGTCTATTGAGAGGGACGTTGTCAAATCACCCAGCCGGTAAGAGAGCGGCACAAGTAAAACGGTTTGAGAATCAATGGTCTGCACTAAACAATTTTTGTAACAGCGCCGCCAGCGGCAAGCTCGTAAGTGGGCCAAGTTGATGAAGCAGCGACAACGCAAAGAAAACCGACAGCTGATGAAAGAGCACAAGAGTGGTCTCTTCGTCAACGAAAAAAAGGTGAAAATAGCTGTCGAATCTGAGGAAGAAGTGGATTTGACCGACATCTAGTCGACCTGCGTGCTAAACTGGGGGAAGTTCCTCTCCCTGGACCGTGTCATAACGTTCAATGTGCCATTGTGACATTTCGTTTTCGTTTCTCCACTGTTTCGTTGTGTGATTGCACTTTTTCCTCGCCCCCCATGCGGTGGAAGCTGCTCTTTTGGCTAAATAAATTAAAATCAGTGTTGCAAAGCTCCTGTCGACGAAATNCCTTTTGTCAACTGTGCAAGGTTCATGACGTTTGATGCGCTGATTTAAGCAGGGGCATACTATTTGTGCAACGTGTTTAAACCTGATTGGTCAGTAAAGGTGCGGGTTTGGGTTATGAGTCAAGGCTGGGCTCAACTTAACTACAAGCGGGATTTAAATCATGTCGAATTACGTGAAACCCAATTACCAAGTAAACAGATAGTTTTTTTATGTTATTGATTGCATGAATTCTACCTACGCTGCAACCAACACCAGCTGTCCAATAAGAATTTGCGTACATCAGTAGAAACTAAGATACACAAGACAGGGACGTGAAAAGTAGCTTTAAGGACATAACTGCCAGATAACTTGTTTACACATTGTATTGCAAACGTTTCGACAATCGTTATTGTCATTGTCAGTTGTCGAAACGTTTGCAGTACAATGTATTTGCTGTAAACTCTTTTGGCAGGTGTGTTTGAAAGTAGAAAATCTTATTGGAAAATGTTATTTTGCCACAAAGTATTCTGTGGCATGTCAGATATCATCTAATTGGTCAATTGTATTACCACGTTCAGGAGAAACTCGAAATCATCAACATCATAGGCGCCGGCAACAACGAACCTACAAGCAGCGCCCCCTTGTGTCTGTCGATGGACGACATCGACAGCCACAAATTATCCCGCGTCTTTGGTAGCCTTGACAACCAGCAGACGTCAGAAGACTCGCCGACGAAAAGCGAAACGCCGCCAAAACCGCCCGAGACGAACCTGAGAAGGAGTAACAGCGATGGCAATCTTCCCAAAACCGTTACTGATGCCCAGAAGGAGAACAGAGTAAGTTTTTACCAAGCTAAGTGAAGTCGCTTCTCTTACTTGGCATAGGACTGCAGATGATTTGATAAATACTTAAACTTTTTCTAATGCTACTCAGTATGTTCAAATACCCTAAAAGCGGAATCACAAACGTTAAAAAGAGTGAGCTGTATGGACCAAGTGTTTATTAAGTGATTTCTAGCAAAGCGATATTTGTGTCAATATTTGTAAAATTTCTCTTTTATTTCTTGAAATGATGTCGATAAACCGGTGTCATTACATAAGCGTTAATCATCGCATAGATATTGTCTGTAAAATAAATAAACTTTGGTGTTTGTCTATTGAGAGGGACGTTGTCAAATCACCCAGTCGGTAAGAGAGCGGCACAAGAAAAACGGTTTGAGAATCAATGGTCTGCATTAAACAATTTTTGTAACAGCGCCGCCAGCGGCAAGCTCGTAAGTGGGCCAAGTTGATGAAGCAGCGACAACGCAAAGAAAACCGACAGCTGATGAAAGAGCACAAGAGTGGTCTCTTCGTCAACGAAAAAAAGGTGAAAATAGCTGTCGAATCTGAGGAAGAAGTGGATTTGACCGACATCTAGTCGACCTGCGTGCTAAACTGGGGGAAGTTCCTCTCCCTGGACCGTGTCATAACGTTCAATGTGCCATTGTGACATTTCGTTTTCGTTTCTCCACTGTTTCGTTGTGTGATTGCACTTTTTCCTCGCCCCCCATGCGGTGGAAGCTGCTCTTTTGGCTAAATAAATTAAAATCAGTGTTGCAAAGCTCCTGTCGACGAAATGTGTCATCCTAGCACCACTGAGATTGGGCCGAGCCAGTGACCGAGCACAATGCTCCGAGCATCGCTTATTTGGTGCGCGGTACTCGCATTGCCCCCAAGAAGAAATCAATCAAGGTGGAACAGACCCGTTCGGAGCCCTAAAATTATTTGGTAATAAAAACTGAGGCTATTCGATATGAGACAAGTATGCCCATCCGTTAGAAGCATAGGTAGAGTTCGCTAAAAAGCATAGTCCAGGCTCACCCAATATGTTGGCTGGCGTAGTAGTGAACCTATAGAAGCTTAAGAATAAAGCCGCATGAAGCAAGTGACAGAGAAACTTTTCCTATTTTTTAAACAAAAAAGCAAAAATTACGCCAGCTGGAAAAAAACATGGACCAAATTGGGCAGTTTCTGAATGAATTGTTCTGTTGGTGGGTGATTCAAGCGTAGGTTATTTGCATTAGCAACCTAGAAAGAATTGTGCAGCTGATGAGACCATACAGGTCGAAACAGTGTGCACTGTCTGCAGCTCACAAAATCATATTGGCTTTTTGCTTTTACAAATAACCTCCTTTTTAACACTTCAAAACCTCTTGACAAAATTTGGCGGAGAAGGTGGCTGGAATTTTGAGATTGTAAATAGCTAAACACTTATGGTTTATTCAAAACAAAACAAACAATTTTCTGAAATAAACTGCAAAATTTTAAATACATACTTGCGAGACGAAAATTTATAAATAACTTTTTGTCTGATAAAATCCCCATTGGTGCTGTGAAAGTACGCACGTATTTGCTGCATGGTATACGTAAAAATGCGAGTTGTAGAATAATTACGTAGATCGCCGATCGGTGATTGTTATTTTTTCTTTTTTGTCTCGTTACCGCTATTTTATTAATAAGGTTTTGTTTAATTACCGATATGGGCTGTCGCGTTGCAGTTCTATGCATGCTGCATTAGTGTTACAATGTGCGTAGATGTTACAGATTTTGGGTTGATGTTCACCTTATATTTGTTACTTGTTCTTTTTAAATTCAGGAAGTTTTATATTGCTTAAAAACAAACGTATTTTGAAATTATTTTCAATGTTTTGTTTGGTAATTGTGTTTTAAATATTTTGTGTGCAATGTGCAAGGAAAATTTTGTTGATTTTATTTAAGGACCTGATTGATCTTCTAAAATTTTTGGACTTTAATTAAATTGTTTTGAGGGATTTTTGCTGATAAAATTTTATTTTTGGCAGATTTGATACAAACAGCATTATGTGTTATGACGACTAGTATAATTTTTTCCATAAACACGTATTACACCAAAAATAAAATACAAATGTAAAATAAATATTTCAAATGTGTATTTTTCCTGCTAGATCCTTGCAACTAGATTCAAGATAAAAGCTGGCTTTATTAGTTACTTATTGGTGGTAATGCTGAGACTTAAGGATTTGTGGAATATGTAATTCGTCATGCAACCAACATGGCTGTGAATAACAGAGTGGAATATAACGCGACTGTAAATCCAGAGGTACCCAACATTGATATTGTGTGTCATGAAAATGGCATGCACAGGGAAAATGGAGACCACCATGATCCTAACTACCCAGCCAAGAAAGGTTATTGCTGTGACTTTAAAATGCTTTTCCTGATGCCTTTAAAAACTGTCTGTTCAAATACAAATTCTGGGTTACTGCAAATGGCTAAATCAACTATTGTGTTGTTGTTTTGCTGTAAATTTTAAAGTTTCATTTGCTTTTGTCGTTGAAAAGGCATTTATTTGTAGCTGTGAATTTCAGGAATGTTGTTGTTATCACTTTACCAGACAACAATTTTATTTGTGACAAAAATTTAGGTGTTCAGCCAAAACTCTTTGAAAGGTCAACAGGGAAATGGTGGGACCCTAAACAGGATTCAGAAGTTCTGCAAAAGCAATACGAAATATCCAGTCTCCCTCAGTTCAGGTATAATTATACAACTGTAAACAAATACATATACTCTACCTTTAACATATCTCACATTGTAAACATAATTGAGTATTTGAGAAAAACATAAAAACTTTATGCTGTGTACAATAAATTCTTTTTCGACAGTCCGAAGAAGTGTTTTAGGGTAAATTCGCCTTTTTGCTGCTTTTATTTGTCTTTATGTTCACATTTTGCTCTTTTTACGCAAAAACAACCATAAAAGTAAAAAAATTATCTATACTTTTTTTTGTGTTTCATGAGTACGGCATTGATGTTTTCTTGTTTTCAGGGAGTTTTATCGCCACTCGCTGCTCTTCGTGTGTGTCTCATGCATTGTCTGGATAATATATTATGGAGCGTCAAATCAGAGTTTCACATTTAATTCCTGGCTGGCTGGTGCAATCTGGGGCGCTATTCTTGCTCTTGTGTGTCTGCTGTTGCTAGTTCTAACCAAAAAGTAAGTTAATGTTTGTTAGCTTGCACTCTTGCTTTTTCAAACAAAATGTGTGTTAAGTTGGGAGTGGTTTACTTGGGTTTCTTGGAGTAATTTAATAAACTTGTTTGTAGCAGGTTCATTGCTTTTTTGTTGGTAAAAAAAATGGTAAAAGTCAACTAAGTTTAAAAATTTACTCTTTTACTACAAGAACTCGCCATGTTCATGCCTTTTTGTTATTACAGAAACATTTACCCAAAATACCCGCTTCACTTTGCATTAGTTTTCCTTGCATTCATTGTGACCACTGGACTAGTTGTGACGTATTTTACCAACACCGTGGCTACAACTGCCGGCACATTTTTCATCACTGCGGAGACCATTGTTTTGATATACTTAGTTTCACCATTGCCTGTTCCAATCACTCTTCTTATTGCAGTCATCTTCTCAATCATTACAGAGGTATATATGTTATTTGTGTCATTAGTACTTTAACCCAAATCTGTCCCAATTGAAGCGTCCCTTTGATGGTTGGTTATCAACTTGTACGGAATTGTGGTCATGTTCAAATAGTCCATTTTATATCACTTAAAAAAGTTTTTTGAGCAGTCCCAGTTTTTTTTACAAACGCAAAGTTTCCCAAATTGTAATGCAGGCATGTACTATACACTGTAATAGGGTAAACCACTCATAATGATTTAGTAAAGTAAGGCACAACTTACCAGAACTGTAAGGGATAGACCAAGTTTCAATGAATGAAATTGATTTGCTTAAATAAGCTGAATGCAAATGTTGACTAATGGTTGGACAAAACCAATTCTCGTTATTTCTTGTATCTAAAGTTGAATAATTAGGTGTTTTTTTTGCCACCACTAAAGAGTTTGTGTGCTTTTTAGGTTCTTCTTCATACTGGCAGTTACCAGCAAATCACAGTTTCCCGCCTCACATTGTCACACAGTATTGGCGCTCGCGTTATTCTGCACATCACCTTACATGTGATTGGCTTTCATGCATTATACAATCTCCAAATTCTGCGGCACAGTTCCTTTTGGAAGGTAGGTTTATAAAGTAGGCAGTTGTTTAAAACAATTTTTGGTTGACTGTTCTTTCAGTATGTATTATGTCATTTTGATTTCTCAGTTAAGCAAGAGAAAAATGTAGGATGCTGTTATGGTGATACTATAAATAGCACACAGAACACCACAGCCATTCTGTTTGTTGTATACATTTGGTAGGTGTTTTAAATGCTCTACCGCTGTTGCGTAAATGGCACACTTCCTTCTGTGCGTGGGTGCTCAACTAATGAAACCCACCTACACTCAGTGAAGCAGTGCTGCAATGAGGATATCCTTCTGTTATCATTAAAACTAACCACTGTCACACGAAATGATTTAAGCCTGTTTTGAACAATATTAATCATGCACCTTAATATAATACTAAGAGGTTGTTTTTTGTTTAAGCTATTTTGGTAAATTAATGGCCACAAATAATCGATATATACTTGTTGAGGGCGGTTAGTGTAGTTGTGGTGTTTGTAATTATACTCCGCCTTGAAAAGTAATGTCTGCCTCCACTAAGTGAAATTGCCATGAGTGCTGAAAGCAATGTTTGTTTTACATTAGCGTTGGAGCAATAGACATGCACTTAAGCCATTTCTGCTAATTGATGACTGACTAAAATTTGACCAATCCATCACTCTGCTACAAAAAAGTTTTTAGTGGCACATGTTGCAGGCGAAACAACCACTAATCTAATAACCCTAATAGGCCAGTGTCAGCTGATAAGTGTGCAGCATTTTGGTGATAGATTTTTCACGGTACTTGAGTGACACAAATTGGTGTTGACCTCTTCGACTGGAAATCACAGTGGTCTACACATCTGGGTGCCAGGCCCATTCATTTAGCACCATTGTTTAACTGTGATATAATCAACACCTTTGAGTGATGATACGCGCAATTAAGACTAGATTGATTGGCACTTCCATTTCCGGACTGTAGGATTTTTGCAAACGTTGCTTTGATACTAGCTAAATAAAAACAGTGGGTATAATTATAACATGCAGATCACTGTTCTTCACCCCTTGACAAAGCTTTTGAATTTGTAAATTTTTGCTGTTTTGTTTGCACTTGCAAATATTGTACAACTTAATGATTATGTGTAAACATTTAATAACATCATAAACTAATAATTGAAAACTAAAAATTAAATGAAACTTTCTAAGGATAGATGTGTATAAATTTTAAACCACGGACACCTTTCCATGTTGTAATGGTATAATGTATTTATTATTTATTTACAGAATTGGTATAATGTATTTATTATTTATTTACAGAATTTCAAAATTTATTTTGATTTCCAGTTTCATACATGGACTATTTTGTTTTGTTTACAATAGTCCATGTGTGTGGAAGAATAGTTAGGACCTTTATTTGTACTCTACTTATTCTTTCGCTCATTTTAGCCTGAGGTGTCCACTGGCCGAAAAAACTTCTTGACGTAATTTGCCAAAACCCGCAATTCTATTTTAAAGCGTGTGCCTGCAGACTATTTTAGAGTGTTACCAACGAAAGTTGTCATGCCAGTAATACCTTGCATAGTTGGAATAGCCGCAATTGTTACCTTTTTATCTGCATATTTTTTGCAAGTTTTTTTCATTTAGGAGTGACAATCCAAAAAAAAATATGTTTGCAATGCCTTGTGGTATTTTTAAGGTACCTTTATAGAATAGAAAAACCTACAGAATAGAATGTATAATCATAAAAAAAAATGATTTCTAAAAAAATTAAGTTTAATTACGTTGCATAATAATATCTGTTTGGTCCAATCGTTATTGGAAATTTTTTAATTGTATAAATGACCTTGAAGTGTTTTTATTCAATTCTTTTCGATTAATGTTAAAAATGCCTCCTGGTGTAGAATTGAGATTTGTGCATTTACAAGGCCAAACAGATGTCTTTCATGTTCACAGTTCTACAAATAATTCTACTGTTCTTTTTGTGGCAGCCCAGCAGCCTTTTATAGCTGATAACACCACCACAAACTCAATTAGTTTAATCAACCAGCCACATGTATTGCCTTTTGCAGGTAGCATGTCACTCTTTTGCCTGTTGTACAGACAAAGTGTTTTCCCTTTTAACGTAACTGACCTCGTACACGGTTGAATTATTTATCACAAAAACTGATCTTTAATTCGTTCATGCGTATTTTATGTTACCCCTGTTCACAACATTGATTATTTTTAAAATGCTAAGGACAAAGACCATCAGCAGCAACTAAACTGCTGTGTTAAATACACATAGAAATTTTAACTTTTTAAAAACAAAAAGTTTTAAAAATAAAAAAAAACTTGCATTTATGTATTGATATGTGTTTTATATCAGTGTACACACACACCAATTGAAGCATTTGTGTATTTAAATGTATTGTTTTATTGACCTTTTTATTCGCAGTATGCACGTGTACATGTATATGGCAGTGTGCATATTCAAATCAGTTTTTGCGCCAAACGTTTTTTACGGATCAGTTAGCACAGCTTAGGGCAGCTAAAGTAATGGCCTCTTTTGCAATGTGCATTGGGACGTTTGGCAGCGTAATGTCACAAATGCAATTAAGTATTGATCTAATCTGAATTTCCCATCTACATGCCACAAATTGAGGCCCCAAGTGACACTTTAATAATGTATAGGACTGACAGGGAAGCATCCGTTGTCTGTTTGCCTCTAATTGCACATTAAACACTTTGCAATGCGAGCCAAAATCAATCCAATTTCCAATAGCATAATGTATTTACCTTCCTAAAAAAAAAATATTTTTGTTTGGGTTGGTTGTCGAACAGCAAGGTCCGACCACAAGCTAAATTTAGAAACATTGTGAAATTATGCTGTGATGCAAATGACTTTTCAATTACCGTAGTTTAAAATAGAAGTGGATTAATTGTGTTTATGTTTAACTATCATGTCTTTACACTTTTCAGCTTGTATGCTTTGCAATTGCAAAAAAGCCCTAAATACTTTCAGAAAAATTTTTGTGCAACTACAGAAGACATTTTTTTAGGAATTGACTGAATAATTATAATATAAAGCAACTTTTTCATTGCAGATTTTCCAGTTGGTTCAAATAACGCAAGCGAAACACAAGGAGGCAGAATTCAAAGAGGTGATGATTAAATCGGTGATGCCACTGTCGGTTGCAAAAANTTTTTCATTGCAGATTTTCCAGTTGGTTCAAATAACGCAAGCGAAACACAAGGAGGCAGAATTCAAAGAGGTGATGATTAAATCGGTGATGCCACTGTCGGTTGCAAAAACTGTCATGTCCAAAATGGATGACAGACCCTTGAAAGAGGGCGAGAAAGCAGAGTTTCGACCATTTATGATGGAAAGGTAATTTTTCCCCATTTTTTGCCAATTAGCCGGTTTTGTAAAAATTTGATTTCTCAATTTGTTTTGCTCTGAACTTTAGTTTGTATTTTTTGATCGAAAAGGAAAAGTAAATTTTTTGGCAAGTTCTATTTTTGTGATTTTTTTGGAAATCCAGTTTAAATAAACCAGTTTTAAATAATTTGTTGCAACCTAAACTTACTAAGGGCAAATTTTTACGAAATAAAAAATACAATTCGCTGCCTTCATTATAAACAGGGTCAATGAGAAAAAAATTGGTTAAGATCGCTGAGTGGTTAGAATGACTGCCTTGTGCTCACAAGGTTGCGGGTTCTAATCCTGTCTTTTGCGCTTATGTTTTCTTAAGCAAGGAACTTAAGCAGCAATGCTCAAACCCAGTGGAACCAGTAGATTGACCCAAATTGAAGTCACCAATGTATAAGAATTAAAAAAATTATCCAATTGAACTGCAATGAGACACACACTGTGAGCATAGTGCATTCAGGCACTGAAGATAAAAATGAAACAAACAAGTCATACATAACCACAAATATATTCATTGTTTAATGCAGAAGGGAAAATGTATCCATTCTTTATGCTGATATCGTCGGATTTACGCAAATGAGTGCAAACAAAACTGCGGCAGAGCTTGTACGGTTGCTCAATGATTTATTCGGCCGATTTGATCGCCTATGTGAAGTCACTGGCTGCGAGAAGATTAGCACATTGGGTAAGTTTCTAATTTGTTGGGCAGGTTCTAAAAGTTGGGTCTACATAATTTTTGATTATTAACCGACGTGTCATTTTTGTTATTTTTTGTGACAATTCTATTGTCATTTTTAAAATAAAACAGCAAAAACACACTCAACTTATAACAAAAGCACAAAAAAATCTTGAAGGTGGCCATGTGCTTAGCACAAATGCCTTGTTGTACTCAAAAAGTTGTTGGTTCCAATTTCACTTAAACCCCCTGTGTTTCGTGTGAGCACATAAATTAAAAGTTGAACTTGACAGAGTATGGCAGAACTGAATAAAAAAAATATTCCTGTTATTAGCATCAAAAGAAACAAATGCATTAGTAAAGTGTATCTGCTTTTAACAGGTGATTGTTACTACTGTGTTGCTGGGTGCCCGACGGAGAATCCAGATCATGCCAAATGCTGTGTGGAAATGGGATTAGGTGAGACTCAAGTTATATATTGCGGATAATTAAACAAATATGAACATCGAAAAGAAATTGAAGCCCAATTTGCATGTCAACATAAACTTTGGTGTCATGCTTACACAAGTACTGGTTCAAAAAGAATTGAATAACTTCTTATCGAGACTATACATTTAAAATAAATATGGCCATGTACAACATTTTCATAACTGCAAACTTAAAACGATTTTTGCGTGTGTGATGCTTTTAGGTGCCTACTTCAAATGTATTTACTGGGTAAAATCTAGTCTAATTTTAAGCACTATTTATTTTGATTAAACGCCAAACGGATCTCCAAGCAACAAAACAACTATGCAGGACCATAGAACACCCGATGTCTTCTATTAGATCTGTAACGAGGGTGGTTTCCCTCTTAACGTCTAAACAATGTCAGACGTGCGGTCGTAAAAGTAAGGCGCAAAGGGTTGACAAAAAACGTTTTTAGCGGAAAAGCTTTAGCCAGCAGGGCAAATACTACTATGTTTTCCAATGCAACCACAAACGTACAACTAAAATGAGTTGCATGATCAACGACGCAACATAATTTTTGCTGACGCTGCAGAAAATCGATCGGCGTGACGATACTCTTGTTACCTGCTGCGCCTTTGTATCGTTATCATCACGTTAAACACGCGGCTGAGTATTAGCTAAATGAGNAATTTTTGCTGACGCTGCAGAAAATCGATCGGCGTGACGATACTCTTGTTACCTGCTGCGCCTTTGTATCGTTATCATCACGTTAAACACGCGGCTGAGTATTAGCTAAATGAGGAAACGAACGGCGTTGCAAGGGCGCTGTTGCCTCTGTCATTGCTGCTGGCTTCAACACGGAGCACAGACGAATCGCGCAAGATTAAAGGCCACTGTGAATGCAGTAATATTTGTTTCTATTACTCACTAAAAACGGAACAGATTCGAATACTTAGGAATCAACATTTTACTTCAAACATCTTTATTGATAGCATTGTTACCAAAGTGCAGAGGAATGGTGCAAGTTAGACTGTTGTGAGTACACAATATTAGTTTCTACTACCCACTATAAATGAAACGGATTTAACTATTTGGGATTCAGTANCATTGTTACCAAAGTGCAGAGGAATGGTGCAAGTTAGACTGTTGTGAGTACACAATATTAGTTTCTACTACCCACTATAAATGAAACGGATTTAACTATTTGGGATTCAGTATTATATTTCTAACATTCCCCTTTGACATCACCTTCTTTACCAAAGTGAAAACGAATTGTGTACGCTAAGACATCGTTGTGAATACAATAATATTAGTTCCTACTACTCCCTATAAATGAAACGGATTTGAATGCTTAGAATATAACACTATATTTTGAACATCTTTACTGACTCCATCTTTACCAAAGTGCAGACGAATTGTGCTTGTGTAGACACCGTTGTGAATACAATAACATCAGTTCCTAATATCTACTATAAAAAACAGATTTGAATTCCTAAAATTTAATATAATACTTCGAACATCTTTATTGACAGCATCTTCTCGACCAGTAATTCGCTTTTCCTATCTATTACCTACACCAGAAATCTGCGTCTAATTTCCTGTGTTTCTTCTAACAAGGTATGATTCGAGCTATCAAGGAGTTCTGCATTCAAAACAACACCAACGTTAACATGAGAGTTGGAATTCATACTGGATATGTTTTGTGTGGCGTTGTAGGAACCAAACGATTCAAGGTAGTTTGTTTTGAATGTGAAATACTTTATCACACTACTAATGTAGTGGTGGTCGTGGATAATCAGGAAATTGGTAAAAAAGCAAAAGCCAAAACATAAAAGTAAAAAAGCTAAACNTTTGTTTTGAATGTGAAATACTTTATCACACTACTAATGTAGTGGTGGTCGTGGATAATCAGGAAATTGGTAAAAAAGCAAAAGCCAAAACATAAAAGTAAAAAAGCTAAACATAACACCAATAGATTAATATATTTTCGGTTATAAAAGTTTTGCATGATAAATATGCTGGCCCTAGTGGTTGTTTAAAGCAACATGCTTCATCAATCGGATATTTCATCAACAAACTAAGCACTTTTCGGGCCAGCATATTTATTACAAGAATTATAAACAGATCAGTGTTAGGTGGGTAAAATTACATGCTTCGTTGTTTATTATTGTGACATTAATTAGAAAGCTACCAAACTGCACTTGGGCGTCGTCCCTCTGAACTCGTTATTTCCAATTAACTTGCCTGTTATCTGTACGAGGTTATTGGTTTTGCTCACAAAAGAAGACATGATAAAATATTCATGTGGAAGTGTTATAGTGATCTGTCACATCAACGTAAATAAGCTTTGGCAGTGACTCCAGTATTTATTACCTCTGCATACTGCACTAAGGGACTGATTCCTAATGTTGAATTATTGGGTTTAAATTATTCACTGCATTCCCTTTAAGGTGAAGTAAAATCAGGAGTGTCATTTCTAATGTTTGTTTAAAACATTGATTTTGACTATAGGATAGTGATAGTGGTCTAAGTAGTGTAAAAAAGGACATGTTTTATATTTTGATTTCGGCAACATTTATTTCAATTCCTGAACGTTTTTTTATTAGTTTTATTTGGATTTCGGGATGTGGTTTGCCAATCTCTGTCCTGCACCCCCTAAACTTTTGATGGGAATTCTTCTAAAAAAAATATCTGCAAGAGAACTTGTACACAGTGAACCTTCCTGTCATTGTGCACAGATGATGACAGCAGTGATTGTTGAAACGTTTGCAATACAATGTATTCATTGTATGCAGTTCTCAGGCAGTAATGTTTTTATTGTGCTACTCTTGAAATCTCTTGTGTTCCTTAGGGCCTCTTAGGGTCTTAGCCACTAAAAGAAATGTTGTTTACAGACAAGAATGTGTGTTTACAGTTCGATGTATGGTCCAATG
Source organism: Phallusia fumigata (assembly GCA_008931825.1). Lineage (NCBI taxonomy): Eukaryota > Metazoa > Chordata > Ascidiacea > Phlebobranchia > Ascidiidae > Phallusia > Phallusia fumigata. The sequence continues at coordinate 15,970 of QXVZ01027407.1, forward strand.
ATGTGTCGTTGGCTAATGGAATGGAACAGCATGGTATCCCTGGTAGGATTCATATCTCTCAGAAAACACTGGATTGTCTTGGTGACCGATATGTGGTGGAGGACAGCAAGTTGGAAGAACGGGATGCCGGTTTCATGGGTACGAAAAAATAGTTTAACCTAATTCAAAAACTTGTTTGGAAAAATTACAATTTTTCAATAGGAATATAAGTAACTGAGAAAAACAATCACCAAGAAATATTGGAGACTTTCCACATTAACCCAAATTTGCCAACTAATTGTGCAGAGAAAACTGGTCGGACTTTTCTGATTGTGCGAAGAAATGATGGAACCCAATCGAACGGAGCCGACACCAATTCCACCCAGATTAACAATGCCTCTGCAAAGCCTGAAACACAGGAAACAAACAATGTAAAAAAAGTTTTTAAAAACTTCCAATATGTATTTCAAAATGTTAGGAACACAGGACACTAACATGAAAAGTAGCCTTATTAACAACATAACTGCCAGAGAACTTGTATATAGTGAATACATTTTGTTGCAAACGTTTCAACAATTGTTGTTGTCGTCATCATTGCAAAATGACAAGCACTTGAAGTGTTAAAATTGTTGAAACCTTTGCAATAAAATACCTGTATAAGTTCTCTGGCAGTAACGTTTTTAAACAGATATGAATATGAAATTAATACGAATGTTTACACGACTATTTAAGTCATCAATGCCTCCAGCCCCTCGCTCAGTTTATTTTGCACCATGACACTCTTTACTTGTGTTGATAAAAAGATGAAAAAGTGATTTTTTTGAAACTTGAAAAATTTTTTTTTTGTGTTCGACAAAAAATACACACCATTCTTCAAAAAGCATTTTAAATGACTTTAAACAAGAAACCCCAATGTACTGCTAAAATGTTTTCTGCCTGTGTATAATCTTTATACTGTGGATGTGTTGTGTATATTGTTTTCAAATGCAAAATGAAATGAAAAAAAAAACAATTTNGTTATTTCCAATTAACTTGCCTGTTATCTGTACAAGGTTATTGGTTTTGCTCACAATAGAAGACATGATAAAATATTCATGTGGAAGTGTTATAGTGATCTGTCACATCAACGTAAATAAGCTTTGGCAGTGACTCCAGTATTTATTACCTCTGCATACTCCACCAAGAGACTGATTCCTAATGTTGAATTATTGGGTTTAAATTATTCACTGCATTCCCTTTAAGGTGAAGTAAAATCAGGAGTGTCATTTCTAATGTTTGTTTAAAACATTGATTTTGACTATAGGATAGTGATAGTGGTCTAAGTAGTGTAGAAAGGGACATGTTTTATGTTTTGATTTCGGCAACATTTATTTCAAGTCCCGAACGTTTTTTTATTAGTTTTATTTGGATTTCGGGATGTGGTTTGCCAATCTCTGTCCTGCACCCCCTAAACTTTTGATGGGTATTCTTCTAAAAAAAATTACTGCAAGAGAACTTGTCTACAGTGAACCTTCCTGTCATTATGCACAGATGATGGCAACAGTGATTGTTGAAATGTTTGCAATACAATGTATTCATTGTATGTAGTTCTCGGGCAGCTATGTTTTTATTGTGCTACTCTTGAAATCTCTTGTGTTCCTTAGGGCCTCTTAGGGTCTTACCCACTAAAAGAAATGTTGTTTACAGACAAGAAATGTGCTAAAAAACTGTAAGTCTAACTTTACATGCAAACCATGTGTGTTTACAGTTCGATGTATGGTCCAATGATGTGTCGTTGGCTAATGGAATGGAACAGCATGGTATCCCTGGTAGGATACACATCTCTCAGAAAACACTGGATTGTCTTGGTGACCGATATGTGGTGGAGGACAGCAAGTTGGAAGAGCGGGATGCCGGTTTCATGGGTACGAAAAAATAGTGTAACCTAATTCAAAAACTTGTTTGGAAAAATTACAATTTTTCAATAGGAATATAAGTAACAGAGAAAAACAATCACCAAGAAATATTGGAGACTTTCCACATTAACCAAAATTTGCCAACTAATTTTGCAGAAAAAACTGGTCGGACTTTTCTGATTGTGCGAAGAAATGATGGAACCCAATCGAATGGAGCCGACACCAATTCCACCCAGATTAACAATGCCTCTGCAAAGCCTGAAACACAGGAAACAAACAATGTAAAAAAGTTTTTGAAAAACTTCCAATATGTATTTCAAAATGTTAGGAACACAGGACACTAACATGAAAAGTAGCCTTATTAACAACTTAACTGCCAGAGAACTTGTATATAGTGAATACATTTTGTTGCAAACGTTTCAACAATTGTTGTTGTCGTCATCATTGCAAAATGACAAGCACTTGAAGTGTTAAAATTGTTGAAACCTTTGCAATAAAATACCTGTATAAGTTCTCTGGCAGTAACGTTTTTAAACAGATATGAATATGAAATTAATATGAATGTTTACCTGACTATTTAAGTCATCAATGCCTCCAGCCTTCGCTCAGTTTATCTGCACCATGACACTCTTTACTTGTGTTGATAAAAAGATGAAAAAGGGATTTTTTTGAAACTTGAAAAATTATTTTTTTTGTGTTCAACAAAAAAAAACACCATTCTTCAAAAATCATTTTAAATGACTTCAAACAAGGAACTCCAATGTTCTTCTAAAATGTTTTCTGCCTGTGTAAAATCTTTATACTGTGGATGTGTTGTGTATATTGTTTTCAAATGCAAAATGANACCAAAACTATGTTTTTAAGCCCAAGATGCACGACTGTGTATCCACAGAATAGTGACCAATTATAAAAATATGCAATAGTAAGAAAATGATAATTGACAGTGTTTAATAACAACTTTATGTGTGCTGAGCGTTTGTAAAAACTGATCTTCAGTTTTATACTCTTTAAATTTGTTTAAAATTGCGCTTCCATAACTTTTGGTAAATTTTGTCAATGGTTTAATGCTGCCCAAAATGTTGAACAGCGTGTATTTAGATGCCTAAAGTTGTCACATAGCAGAGTTTTTCTTTCCATCAAAACAGTTTGTTTCTATCTTCTTTCCTTTGCTCGGGTTTAACTGGATGTTCTGCATGAAATTGTTAGGTGTGTCTAAACAATAATTGCAAGTAAGCATTTAAACACTAATTGCCACTATCAGTACCTTTTTGCTACAAATCTCTCCCTTTGCTAGGCTTAAAGCATCAATTTGTCATGTTTGCTTGCAAATTCTTACCATACCATTCCTTGTTTTTTTAAGTGGTGGGTTGGTATATTAAAAGCTTAAACCATGCTAATGATTGTCTTTGCCTTGCCAGACTTAAAAAGAGAAATTAAAATGGGAATATACGTGATTTTTAATTTTTTGATGGCAGTTATTGATAAACTGATCTTAAACTTTTAGCTTTTGAGATTTTTTTAGCTTTTGTGTGTACAAATACGTATTCCATACTTTTAACAGCTTAACAGCTGTTAAAGTAAAGATTGTTCGTGCTTTTTACAATGCAGGGTTGCTTTAATCAAGGCGCATGTGAAAGTTTGCTGTGCCTGTTGCAACCTAATGTTGTCAATTGTTAAAATTGTCTAACAGTTTACATCAAAAACTAACATAGTTTTTGATGGGTGAAAGTTGTGATCTGCCAAAACATAGAACAACACTATCTCTTAATATCAATATGGCTGTTTGAATAGTGTTGTGGAATTGGACAAAGCGATTTTCATGAATCAGTGTGCCTGTTGCATTTACCATTTGCATTCTTTCAAAGTTTCGGCCAATGAGATTGGTAGGAACTTCAATTATTTTATGCAGTCTGAAATTGGTGTTAAGATTTCAAAACAAACTACTTGTGTGTAAAACATTTGTCACCATTGATGGCAACATCGTTTGTCGAAACGTAGAAAATGTTGCACACACAAGTATGTTCTTGTTGAGACTATTCCAAATCCTGAATTGCGTACATGAATTTTCTAAATTACTTTGGCATCGTTGACTGCCCACAGCTTTTTTGGTAAATCTGCTTAATGAGACAAAGTTTGAACATAAAAAATGCAACCCATTTTTCCTTTTGTTCAGTTCATTTCAAGTGTTGGATGAAGTCCTGCACTGCTCTCTTTTCTGTCTATACTGCCTGAATTTGCTTCAGCGACAACTTCTGCATAATTTTTTCCTTTCCAATCACAACTTAACTTTCATTTTAAGTCATATTTCATAATTCCCATTACACTTGTACTCATATCTTGTCATGTAAATCGTTAAGGTACAAAACGCATCTCATCCATCAACCGAGCCTCTCTTGCACAAGGTAGGTGATGTCATAATCAGCAACAATGATGTAACACAGATAGGGTGTCATGGTTGGGTTGGCTTTTGTTACTCTTAATTCAATGAGTTGGTTATGGGCTGTTTTTTAGTTACTTTTCCGCCATAATTTTGCAACTGCATTGTATTGAATCCTAAATCCTGTTTCCACAGTTGAGCAGACAAAATTTTAAAAGAGATATGACACTTATATTTTAAGCTTTATCAGAAAAATATGCACTTTACATCATTTTTGTCCGGTGGACTTTTGTGGCCACTCGACAATATCACTTACTGTAAAATTTGATCCGATGACATCGAAAAAAACATATCCACTTATGATTTTTATTTTAGTCCAATTTTCTGAAGTTATTATTTTCCTGATTTACCTTTCATGACCCTGATTTTCACTTAGTTGTTTTGTAGAATGCTGGTCTGTTGTGTAGCATATGTGGTGTGGGACAAATAAATAACAATTGTTTGTGTATGGGTGATTTTGCATGTTTTTGTTTCTGCATGATGCATGTCAATTAATTTTTACTCATCAAAACACTTTCATTGTACATTTCTATTCCGTTCAGTAAAAAAATCCTTTTCTTGATTTTTTTGTCATTTTAGTTGCTTAATACTTAGAATTTAAAAAGTAGTGCAATGTGATATTAAAATTAGTTGTTTGGTAAATAATGTTGTAACATTATCTGTAGGGAATAGAAAAAATACTGAGATTTTTCATTTTCTGGAAACATGTACCACACCCCAAAGTTCATTTTGTGTGTTTGCAAAAAAAATTTATTAGTTATTCTTCAAAAATCAAAGATATAGAAACAAATATTTTTCATTTTTGATTTTGTGACAAATTTATACCTTACAGCAATCAAACATTTGTGTGTCAGTTGCAACATATGTGGAATAATGATTTAACTGTTTTGCAATGATCAACAGTTTTCTAAACAAAAGAAGCATTCATCCCAGCATAAAAACATCTGGTCCATTAACCTGAAATAATCTTTTTGTGCTTCTACAGCATAAAAGCGCCAACTCCAATTCTGAACCCAAAGCGTTGCAAGATGCAAGCAACATATCGACAAGTCAGAATTCACTCTCTCATATGCTAAAACAGGTGAGCTATTTCAATTAATGGAACCTAAATATGCTACTTTCTGTAGTTTTGCGAAATAAATACAATACTTCTTTAAAACTGTCTTTAATTAAACTAACACAAAAATACTCCAAATTTTTCAATTTTGCTGACTGGGATTTTTTAAAACTTTTTTTGTGAAGTTTGTTTTTTGCAAGTGTTTGCAATGTTTCTTGAGTTTAGTGGTAAGTGCTATGTTTTTGTATTAAATGTACTTTTTGTTTTCAGGATCAACTAATGGAATATCTTGGGCAGCCTTTCAGTCCATTCAGTAAACCTGGTCCTCTATCACAAATTCGAGAGAAAGAAGATAAAAAGACAATTGACGAAATTAAAAACGATCCGTAAGCTGCTGAGGTTTATGTAAAAAACATCAATGTTAAGCCAAAAAAATTTATTACTAAGTTTTATTAAACATAATTTGGTTGAATTTAAACATGTAAAACTGTCTGGATGTTGTTTAAACATGGAAGTTCTTCGCAAATTATTTATTTTCACAGACATCAAACAAAAACTGTTTGACACTTTAAGCATCTATAATTCACCATGTTTACTGCTCATATTTTCAACGATTCAAAATACGTCACAAAAATGGCCACCCAATCCAACAGAACATTTTTTCCACAGAATGTGGGTGGATTTCTATGAAAATAGGGGCGTGAATCAATGGACACTTGGTTTTATGAATGATACTGCTGAATCAAAAAAGATCACGCTAAGCTATGAGGGGCAGTGTGAGAAAGATGTCAGAGAAGATAACCCGATATCGTTGTGCATCTCCTCGAGATACAGACTTTTTCTTGTGAGTCTAAGTGTGTTTGTACCTCCTTTTCCAGGTTTTTTAATACAGGTTGCCCTTTTATTAGAAGTATTATGTGTTCCCTTTCATAAAAGGGACACATATAGTTTTTTTATCTCCTTTTTAAAAAATTTTTCGCTTAGTGATAATTTTGTTGTTTTAGGGCAAATCAGTTTTGCAGTTGTTGCTTTTCTAGATTTGCCAAAAGGCAAAAGGTGGCTATTAAAATAACTTGTTTCCTGTGAGGCCCGAAGCATGTTTTGAAAAATCTTTTGGCCCACTGTTTCATCAGCATCCCCTCATTCTAAACTTGTTGTGATACATACACATATTGTTGGAAACTTAAGTTTAGCACTTTATTCCAACATGCACTTAAGTGAAAACTCACTGTTGAACGCAGAAAAACAAGTTTCTCCAATTCCTGGGAAAGATAATTGGGGTTGTAATATTTTCACCCAGTTCCGTAGCCCATTTGCTAACTGCCCAATGCTTAAAAAACACTAATATACACATACAAAGCAGCTTCAACCATACATGACATGCTAATTTTTGCAATAAAGTGTTAAAATACATAATACAGCATCTACCGTGACAAGCCAGTGGGCCTAAATTATTTGCTGCCTATTCGCAGGACATTGTGACATCATCTTGTGTCACAATACTTACCTTCGTGGCT
>QXVZ01027412.1:0-10468 GCA_008931825.1 Phallusia fumigata
TGTTCAATAATTTTAGTAAAATACTGCCTTCTTTTTTCTGTTACGTGCAAGTCTTCCATTTTGTGACAAATTTACACGTCCACATGCGGAACTGACTTTCATGTGATAACCGAGGTAACGGGGCAAAACAAACTTAAAAAACGTTTTGGAAAAAGTCATTCAAGTGGTAAAAGTATTTCCTTGTGCAATCATAGAACAGACATTGTATGAAAACCCACATGTTGTTTTCTTAGCATTTCAATAAATCTGTCAATCAGCGATTTGTCTGTGCACGTTCAACCCATATCGCATACAAATATAAAACTACGTTTTGGTCGCTGATGAATAACTAAGACCATGCACAGTTTGTCTTACCTTCTCCTTTTCTTGAAGAGATTCTTCGAGAAGCGTTTTATTCGAGGTGAGTTCCTTCTGCAATGCCGCTTCTTTGTCAGCTCGGGATTCCTCAAGACGTTTAAGCTCGGCGCTGATTTCGTCCTTCTCCCGTTGAGCCCTGTCACGTGAAATTGTAGAGCTTAGATTTGTGTGCCAGGCCAACGGAAGACCATGCTCCGTTCTGGGCATATCATGACCGAGTTTGATATGATTTATGTTCGTCGAGGAGACGCATATAAAATTAAAATGCCTGTCAAGTCATTTTGGCTTGAAAATCGAAAAAATACATTTGGAATGTGTTAAATGCATGCAAATCCACCAATATTTCGGTTGCATTTTTCTTAGTCCGTTGTCCAGAAAGATTCCATTCAAAGAGGCTGCTACACTGGGCTGAGTACAACTGAGAAAGTAAAATCTCCTGGTTTCTAACAATCGTACTAAATAAAGCGTGCGATGGATGAACTTTAACTGAAACGTTTGCAATTCCCAATTAATTAAAAACGTGTACATTTCAACCACACAAACAGCTAATATAAGCTAATTGAAGCGTAGTTTTGACAGCTGCTTCCTCTAAAATGTATCAACGCAATATAGCGATTAGCGGAGACCCCAACAGCAGAATGCCATGCTGACGTCATTTTTATAGCAACGCAAGGCGGTTAGGACAGGAAGGAGCAAATAACCACATGAAGCATTTAAATTTCTCTAATAATGCAGTGGTGCACTTTAGCTAATAGAACGCCTCATGGTATCTAAAGCTTTAACCAGCTGATCTGCCTGTCATGATTTTCTAAGCTGTTTTACAGTAACTTTGATCAACAGAACGCTGACTATGCTGACCATTGTTTAATGCGGAGAAGTACATCACGTTGCACGGTGAGCGTGACGTCATTATCGTTGCGTTGATGACGTGCCGCTTCGCCGTCATCACCGAGTCCCATCAGCTTCGGTATGAAGACTCCACTTTCGCTGTAAGTGCCGCTGTCCGCGCTGCAAGAGGGCAAGAGTTGGATTCCCGCCTCGTCCGTGATCAGTTCGGTCTCGTCTGAAAGCGGGATGACCTGCTCGCCGCATTTCTGCATTATGTCGTTGAAAATCGTGTCAGACATCATGTGCCTGTGCGCGTCTTCGCTTCTCGAAGGCTTGACATAGAGTTGCTTTGAGGCGGATCTCAGCGAGAACCTCGGCGACGGCGGAACCAGTTTACTCCGGTTGGATCTGGCCGAACTGAACTCGCTGCGTGGTGTAGACGATGTGGATGTACCGCGTGAACTTCGCAGAGAGGGCACGGGTATACGAGAACCCCTCCGCATATAATCGGGTACGCTGCTCATTCTGTGACGTCACAATGCTGCAGAAGCATTATTGTCACTTTTCGATAAATCCAGCGTAAGCGTTAGTCTTAGTATGTACCGAGGTACACCTGCCCGAACAAAAGTTGATGGGTGTAATTGTGCTTCGCTATTTGCAATTCTAACTGCCTGATCCAGCAAATGGTCGCTGCTGCACATATGATTTTTCCGGATTCTAAACTGCCTTGCTATATGTTACCCGAAATAAAGATGAATTTGACATTTTGTCAATAAAGCAGATTTAAAAACTATGTACCACTTGCTCTTAGTATTTGACTTTTACCAACAAAACTCGACGGAACCAAGAGGCAATATCATGAGTTTATATTGAACCTCACCATCATACGTTCGCATTCTGGCCTAAAACGGGGAAACTAGTTCTTGCAAAACCGTTGCATTCTTTACCCGACTGAAATAGGGAAATTTAGTCGGAAAGCGGACGTCAAAATAACTTTTACAAACAAACTTGTCAGCTGAATCCGACATTAAAAAGTTACGTCTTATTTTTGGTATACTTACTCCCATACGGTACACCATTATCACAACACAATCAATCACTTACTCGTGGAGCGAATCCGTCAACGCATCGAAGTCCGACTTCACGTCGGCCTTTTCTTTTCGGCAGACGCTAAGCTCTTCTTCGAGTTTGGCAATCTGCTCTTCTTTGCTGAAATGTAAGGGATACTGCCTGAAGGCTGGACACAACAAACCTGATTGTGCGTCACAAACAAACAAGTCTTTGTGGCCTGACAATGGGTATTGTTATGACACATTGCTGGGGTTTGTTTGGCAAAAGTGGAAAGGCGTACACGTGTAAAAGGGTGTAATGTTACATTTGGGCTAAAAATGCTGCACTTTTTTTAATTTATGGACGCCAGATGTACGTTTTTGCACGAATTCAATAGCTGTATGGGTTTAGTCAGAATGTATTGTTCATTTTTTGCCTATTTTACAACCTTTTCTTTTAACCCTAACAAACGTTATCAGTATTTCGATATTTTCTTGTCAAGTAAGCATTGCGACTGTATTCAGAGCAGGTTTCGAATATTATTCATCCAAAACCACACAAGCAACACACTGATTTCGCAGCGTATATTAATTGTATACCTCGGTAGGAATAGCAAGATACCCCGGCCACATTATAGGAAACGTTTACTGCCATCGCCGGATAAAATAGAACCTTTTGTTAAAAAATCGATTTCAGGTAACGAATAATTATTGAATCATTTGTGTGAGACAAAGCAAAAAACGCGTATACTTTTATGCGTGGTTTATAAGCTGTTTGCTTTGAATAGTATTGTTGTAACAATTATAATATTTCATTTTGGGTTTCGGCAACTTGGCAACAATTATTGGCTTTGGCCCATTCAATACCACTGGGTTTGAGCAATGCTACTAACTTTGGGAAACACAAGAGGCCGATGTGAGATTAGAACCACCGACCATGCGACTAGAAGACGGTAGCGCAAACCACTCGGTCACCTTGGTTAACATCGCTGTTAACAATCCGAGTTTATTTAGTCTCCGTAAACTTTACAGTTAGTCATTGAGGAAATGTTTTATCAAACGGGATTTCAGTAATAATGACCATAAACTTATCTTTGCCGTATCATTAAAACGACCAAGTTGTTGTATTCTTCAGCAGCTAATTACACAACCTACGCTATAAGTTGACTTGTGTAATCTTCCAGTTGATTTCGAAGTTCGCGCTCCTTTTCGCCAGCCGCTGTAGCGAGTAAAGCCTGAGACTGAATTTCCGCTTTGAGCGATCCTTTTTCGTTGACGAAGTTTGTGATGCTCTGAGCGTCCTCGTCAACTTTGCCTAGAGAATACAGGTATTTTTCACAGTCGGTCGGACAAAAATAGTAAAAAACATTGCTTTTTATTAAGGATCGACTTTTTTGAGATTAAATTTGGGCAGGAAGCGGTTGACGATAATGTATTGAAACAAAAACCCGCAAAACATGTTTTTCCGAGAGGTATACCCAAAGTAAAGCTGAACATTTTCATTCCCGACATGAAAAACGCGACACGAGTAGCAGGGATCAACCACAGCGGTAAACACACCACGTCAATCCAGCGTTTAATGGACTGTGTTAAAAGCTTGCCCATGCCACAGGTGCGAAAAAATGTGGGATGTTAAAAGCCTCATGTGCATTAATATAGGGCCAAGATATAATTTAGAAGGAAAAATGCATCATGTGTACAAAAAGGTCATTAAACTCCAAGCCTAACAGCAAAATGGATAATCTAATACTGTTACCAACTCAGAAACAAATATGACAACTTTTCTCACCTTGCAAAGTAGTGATTTGCTTTTGGGCATTTTGTAAAGACTCCTCATTGGTTAGAAGTTTGGTTTCCAACTGAGAGCAAGACTCCCTGCGCTCCTGCAGCGATGATTCCAGGTTGGAAACTTCCTCCTGCAGTTGAGGAACCACAGCAGCAGTCTGCCTTGTAGCCGTCAATTCATCTGCAAAAAAAATTAAATCTAAAACATTCGAGTGGACATTTGAACATACTTGGATTTGACTAGCATACATATGGAACGTTAACTTCACAAAAAGAGCAGCATAAAAACTAGTTTTTGACTTGTGACAAATTATGTAATGCCTGTCTGACAAGTCCAGTTTATTAAAGCAGTTGTTTGGAAAGACTCAGAAAATGCACATTGACTTGATTCAAGTCATTTATTCAACATTTATTTTATGCATTTATATGTGTCATTGTGAACACTTTTTTTAAACCTTGGATGTCTGTTTGTGCCACAAATACCAAGCCCATACCATACATGCAGAAAGGGCAATTTTAAAACCCACTGTAGTGTATGCCAGTTTCATTGGAATTTAAAAAATGTAAAAACAGGATGCATAAGCATAATACAGCTATTGTTTGTTTTGCTTTGAAAAATTCCATTTTGTGGTGTATATACAGCTTCTTCAGACATTTTATAGTCCAAAATATTTAGAAGTCATCGATTTTCCAAGTACTTGCCTTGCACAGGACACCAGCAACAGAGAAAAAATTCCCTGAATTTGTACAATGCTTTTTGAAAAATAATTACCAGAGAAGTCATGCTATTGAGAAACGCACCAGGCATGCCATTTTGGCTGAAAAAATGGACAAAATCTTGGTGGAATTAAACTAAAAATATTGTTAGCGTGTCTCTATTTTTACAACGAAAAAAAACTTATAGGATGCATTTTTGTTGCAAGTCGTTTGTGCACTGTAGGCAAAAACTGCAAATATCTTTACACTATTTTGCAAACAAATGTATTTCTGTTTTCAAAATAAACTGTCTTGGCAAAATCTAATGATTTCTTCCACTGTTTACAAACTGTTCAAAGCAACAAGGCTAAACTAAAATAGTCAAACATCAAACAACTGACACTCATTTAAAGGTTTTATTGACAAAAAGAACTGATATTGTCATTTTAAGTCTGGACAAAAATCCCCAATGTGTAACAAATAGACAGTTAAACAATACCTCCAAAAATGGTATACTTCTTATCTATTCTTACTTTATTTGTAAGCACATGCTAACATTTTATGATTTTGGCACTGCTTGCTTCATCACAAGCATGCAATGTTGACACTTCCTAATCATTTGTGACAGTTCTGTCAACATTATGCGGCAACCATTAGAGCAATTCAAGACTTCTTTACACAAAACTACAATTTTCCCTTTGCTGACTGACTCTATCAAAACAAGCGAACAGAAAAAAATGTAAAGATGTTCACCGCAAAAGGAAACCACTAAAAATGCTCGCCGTCGCCCCACTTCCTGACAATGCACGACTGTCGCAAGCGAACAATGCGTGCATTAAATGCATTAGAACAGTGCACTACATATGACCCTGCTAACGACAACCGCTCAGGTTAATGGTGTAGATGGTTAAGGGCAACTGAGCTGCAGAGATGCTGCTGATCAATAATGTTGACAGCAATTAGATCAATACATATTTGATTTAGCAGAACAAAATCCTGGTAGAACAGGACAAGAAATGACAAGGAGTAGAAAAAATATTAAAACACTTTTAGTGGAGTGTACAAATCATTCCAACTTGACACAGTAAAATTTAAAACTGTATGACTGAATCTGTAAAGTTACCATTTTGCCATAGCTTTAGTAGTACATGAAATATACAAAAATATTACTATCTTTGTTTAAAAAAGCTAAATTTTAAAGACATTTTTTCCCCAAAAATGTACTACTCTACTTCTTTGTGTTGTTAATGAAGGTTTAGCCATGAGTTAAAAAAACTTGGTTAACAATGACTGCAAAAGCAAGATAAAGCACCAACAAAAGCTTAGTTACATTAACGAAAAACCAAAATTTTCATTCATACTTTGGTGCGACTGTCAACTGAATTTGACATCTAAACCTAGCAACACTTGAGACTCTATTACCACACTTATGAAGTTCATTCCAACTGTTTGTACTTTTTCTGCATTTGACTGCTCTGCCTTAAAACCATTGTAGAGATGTTACGTACAAGACAGTCACCTTCAACCCAACTAACCTTTCCAGGTTTTGGGGATAGGCCAAATGTCAAAGTTATGCTTAACTTAGCATGTTTAATATTACGGAGCAAAACTAAGCGAGGTGTTGTATATTTCTTCAGCAAACATATTTCTATCTATGTGATGTTTTGTTTGACAACACTTGTATGTCAATTTTGCAGCAAAATTGGTGCATGTCAACTTAAGTGTCCTGCTTTTCCAAATTTAAAATCTGAATGTGCCAACCGAACACACTAAATATCAATCATTTTACTAATCTTGCCAAATTGTCTTACCTAGTTCCCACCACCAATCATAAACCAAAACAAGTATATTACTGTCCATTCTCTACCAGTGCAGAACTAATATTCAGAGATTTAACAGTTTTTAGATTTGAGCTTGTTATCTTAAATAGGTAGGCACTTTTTGGAAATTTTCAACAAAACTGGCTTCACTAGTCCAGCTTTTACAATCAACAACTTTTAGGTTGCACACAAAAATGCTGAAATGTAGACTTACTTTGAAGCTGCAGGAACTCCTCTTCTTGTTGTGCAAGCTTCTGTAAAGCCACCTGAAGTTTTGTTGATGATTCTTGAAGAGCCTCATCCTTTTCATCTAATATTTGTTGCCACTTTTCCTCTGTTTGGGTATTCGTGGATGCAACTGATTCCTCAGTTGCCTGGAGGAGCTCAGAAACAACCTCTTCAACGTTTAAGGGAACTGGAAAAAAATGACTTCATTTCAAGGAAAAGGGTAAATAATCAATTAACTTAATAGCCACATAGAAATTTAAAAAAAAGCAACACATTTACGAAAAAAGAATTTAAAAACAATCAGCACAGTTAATTTTGTGTAAATAGTCCAAATGACATCAAACACAGTTTATGAACTAGAAGGGTGGCTTTCACCATATTGGCATTCCATATACACTATTACCTTATTTAAAAATGCATATATATTGACCGTGTCATTTTGCATTGGGTCCCATAGTTACTTAAGCTTTTTATAACATGATTGTTTCTGCANTCAGAAACAACCCCTTCAACGTTTAAGGGAACTGGAAAAAAATGACTTCAGTTCAAGGAAAAGGGTAAATAATCAGAGTCAATTAACTTAATAGCCACAAAGAAAATTAAAAAAAGCAACATAGTTATGAAAAAATAATTTAAAAACAATCAGCACAGTTAATTTTGTGTGAATAGTCCAAATGACATCAAACACAGTTTATGAATAAGAAAATAGAGTTTTACTATTTTAACAGTATGTTTGAGTATGCTAACACCAATGCTATACAATAGCATGAATAAAACAACAGGTCATGGGTAGCACAAATATTTGGTTTTAACTCTCAAGATTGAAATAACTTTTCCTACCTGATTCATCCATGGTAACTCTTTGCGTTTGCAATAACTCAATTTGATCTACAGGAAGAAAAACAGAGACAGCATTAAAACCAATCAAATTTCCCCTCACAAACTATCACACACCACCTTTCAACTCAGAATTTTCCTCACGGACGGTCAGCAGCTGTCTGTCAGTGTCTTTAAGTTTATCTGAAACAGAGGAATGTAAGAACTCAAAACAGCTGACTAAACTTTGTAAATAATCTCAGTACACTAAGCACACTTCTGAACATGTCTAGCATTTATCATTAGGTCCAAAGGGCAAGGCCAAATGATGTCATATGGCATCAATGAAGTCATTTAGCATCCAAGCATTCCTATGGGGTTTGGCTGAATCATATACATACAATAGACAAAATACCAACAGCGATTCACATATATCTATTACAATACAAAGGAAGGTGGGTGGATTTATTAGATGATATTGGTCAGAAAATGGTTGAAACAGCTGCATCTTTCCTTCTAAAAACAGCGAGACAAACATAACTTACTTTTTAATTCCTTAAGCTTGGCTTTGAAAATGACAAATGTAGTCGGTAGCACACTGTTTTTGTCTAGAAGTAGAAAAATAATATTTTTTATAAAACAATATGTTGCTGCTACCGTGGTGTTGGACAACTAGGTTTCAAAAAATACTTTGATGATTGCCAGAGAAAAACTTTTTAGGTGCCTGAAATATTTTATTATTTTCCAAGAATTCCAATGTATATCAGGACTTGCTTTGCATGTTGAGCTAGTAAAAACCTTTTTACCAGGATTTGAAATTTCCCTTCCAGATAAAAAGCATTTCATTATTTTCTTGGTTACTTTCTTATTTAATATTAAGGAAGGGTGGGGCTATTTGATTAAGTACAATCATGAACCCTTACACCTAAGACTGATGTATTTATTGTTAGAAGCAAATACAACAGCAGACCATCAGATTCTAGTTCCTCTGCTTCACTGGTGCTTTCAGATGAGGAGTTGTGACACATGTTCAGCATCATCTCAGACTCTTCCACTTGCAGTCTGACATTTTCTTCACGTTCCAGTAAACTTTCTCGAGCACTTAGAGCTGCCTGCAACTCTCTGTGCACAAAAATGAGTTTAAACTGGCTGGCACTCTGTTTTTAAAATTGCTATGGCTTGGAGGTTTTTCTTCTAATTTTCTGTATTATTAATACATGGAGTATTCCATTAAATTTTGAACAAAAAAGGGTTATATTTGTTGTTGCTATGGATTTAAAGAAATACAATGTGATGGGATCAGCCCAACCCATTTCTAGATTTCTAAAAGAGGTACAGAGCCCTAATGAAGGTGCAAATCCAAATTACTGTTGAAAACATTAACAGGTTGGAGGTCAGAGCTATGCCCTGTCCCACTAAAAAGCCACTAAAAATGGTGCCCTGTCCACCTATTATAAATATTTTGTTGAAAGAAATCCTTTTCTTTAACTTTAAAGGATTATGGCTGTGCTGCAGGTGACTTAGGCTACACCACAAATGACGAACTTTGGAACTGTTTTTTTGATGATCCCGGTTTGGCAATAAATGTAGTGTGGTGAAGAACTATTGTAAACATGTGTTCTCATGAACCCATCAGTGCTGACATTACGAACCAATAAAATGCTGATGTAGCAAATTAAAAAGCTCCAACGCAAGTTAAAATAGCTCAAAAAAATGTTAAACAGAAAGTATTGATTTTTAAGACATTTATATTATTGTTTCTTATCCCTGACAATAAATCTTATTTTGATTTGTACGTGATCATTCTATATTAGCCAAAAACATTAAAAACACATGTAACAAAAAGGATTGAATACCAAAAAGGATTGCTAGAACACTTGAAAAGATTGCAAGCATTTTTATTTTATTGATAATTTCTTCTGACAGTCTTTTTGGGCACATTAAGTTACACTGTGATATAAGAAATCAAACCATTTCATAATTTTTCTTAGCAAAGTATAACATTTGCATCAGTTTGCTATGGTAAACGGAAGCTTATACTTTGCATGCAAATTTTTAACCTGCTGGCTTCATTGATGACTGCAGTCTGTCGTTCGCGTTCTTCATGCAACTTTGACATTTCATCTTCAGCAAGCTTTCTGCTCTCTACCTCCTGCTTGTGGGCACATTCCAATTCAGTGTTGATAGTTTCAAGTTTGCTGATGTATGCTGAAAGGTTCACAAACATACATATAGCTACAAATAACTTTTGAAAAACCAAGCAAATGTTTGTACACAACAAGAAACCTTTTTATGATGTATACACAATTACTTCTGTTTCACACAACTATGAATTTTAATAAAAGGTCCAAATTAACATAAAGAGGTAAAAAAATGTAAATCATTATTTTCACAGTACATTTAAAAACTGCTGTTATTAGGTTAAGTTGAAATCACTGGTTTATTTCTTTTTGTACAAAACAACAAATCCTTTTTGTTTGGTAACATTTTTAATTTCTTCGTGTATTAATGTTGCAATTGTTCTATTACTAGCAAAGAACACTGCCTAAAGTTACCTTGCAGCTCAGCCATAGTTGCACTTTTGCACTCGACGTCATTTTTCACTTGTGCAAGTTGTTGTTTGAGGTCATTTGTGGCTTGATTGAGCTTTAATTCCATTTCCAGTTCTCGTGCTTTTAACTGTTCTCTTAACTCTGCTACTTCATTTACGTTTTCTATGACATCTTCTTTCGCTAGAATGAGGGTTTCTGCAAAGAACAAAAACTGTTTGGGGGGATTGTCACACTTTATACCTACAATTTTTAGGGATTTTCAATATAAAGAAGCAGATTATAGCCAAGAATGATAAAATGTCACCAAAAAAACCTATGCAAGTACTTACTTAAAATT
>QXVZ01027428.1:0-10492 GCA_008931825.1 Phallusia fumigata
AAGCTAGACTGACACAGTTCATAATCTGCACGACCGATTTCAAAATAACGACCCCGACGACTCTATAAGGCAGCAGAACCGTGAACAGAAATAATCTTTCCATGCAGTGACAAACCAAACAATTTAATGCCAAAATATTCGCCGGCCGCTACGTCTTAAAAATTCCACTACACATATCAAACACGGCTGCAGAGGGAATGAAAACAATTCGAGAGCGCTCGTCACGCGAGAGAGGCGGAAGGAAAAAAGCGATGACGTATTTGTAAACATTGCACGGTTCGCTGCACACAGCACACGCTTGTATTCTTGCAGAAAGTTGAGGCATTTTTTGGTGCAATTCTGGTGCAAATGCAGTTGTGACACCAGCAGACCCACAACTGATTTGTCTACAGCGTAATGTTTACATGTTCATCTTCTTTTTGATTGTTGGGTACATTTTTTTGCTGCGATTTTAAACGAAATGTTGTTTAGGTTCTGCTACAGCACAAATACTGGTTATCTAAGTTTTGTTGTGATATTAACAATGTTTTTTCAAAACATACTGATTTATTCTTTACTTAAGTTTGCTGTTAGACATAAGCGTTTGGTATAAATTGCTTGTATCGCCTCTAAAAACATCGTCCAGCCTTTACTTAACGAATCGTTATATTATTCATGTTCGACTCTTTTTGCAAATGCATTAGCAACTACTTTTGCGTTTTAGTTTGCAACAATCCATATTTATACAGCCATCCTAAGTTTAAGCGTGCACTTAAACCCGTAAACGAGAAAGTTAAATGTTTCAAAGTCCAAGTGTGCGGACTCGCTGCTTCTGCATTCTGAATCACAATAGTATAAAGTGCATGTGAGCATTACACATGCACGTTTTATGTTGGGAAGCAGCGAATGTTTGATATTAGTTGATGATTTGCATACTACGTTAAAGTTCTTGGATTGAAACTGAAAGTAGAATTTGACGAAACTATTTGCAAAATCACCTTGACGTTGTTTTTTAAAAAATTGTCAAAATGGGTAATGTGACAAAAACCCACATCATTCGGAGAGTAACGAGTGCTTGGCAGCCTTACTCCGCGAGTAACGAATGCCCTAAATTGTAACCCTACTCAGAGAGTAACGAGTACTTTGCAACATTACGAGTAGCGAGTACTTTGTAAACTGACTCGGCGAGTAACGAGTACCTTGTAACTTCACTCGGCAATCAGTTATACCGTCAACTTAAGGTTTTGACCCTTTACGTTAAGCGCCCGGACGTTACTAGAAATAAAACATTTGTTGCAAAATCCACCACAAGTTTTTGTGTTGTGTCACGCAACTTGTCTTGTGTTTTGCAATTAACATGCAGGGATCTAAAGAAGTTAGATAAAGTCGAGATGACAAAAGATCGTTAGAAAACAACGTCAAATAGTGAGAGTTGGCATATACAGGCAGCACCCGAACACTTGTTGTTGTTACGAGTCTGCTGTTGACTTACCTGCTATGTCCTGATTACGATTCATTTTTTAAATCCGAGGCTGAGAATTCACACGCATTAAGTTCGTTCGCGACCGTCCGTCGCAATAGTGTTTTTACAAGTTCGCGACCGTCGATTTCCAGAAACGCAAAATAAACACAAAAGATATTTTGCTTTTTGGTCCTTAAAAACATTGCCGCTAGATGTCGCACCGTCGCAATATTTACGAGTGCACAGAAAAACACAGTATTTATTTAAATTTTTTCAAAAAAAAATTATTTGCAACATGTGCTATCGTAAAAAGCGGTTGCGTGACCAAAATGTTATGGTTGACACGGAATGAATAATAACAAACATGTAATTTTGAAAATTTGTCCTAAAGTTGGTAAATTTAAAAATCTTGTTAAATCTAGGTTACGTAAAGCACGTTAAAAATGGTCCGATATCACAAACATGTAGTTAAACTCAAAATGTCTGCCAAACAACTGAATATATAACATCCTCTTCTGTGATTCTAAGCTTAACTTTACCAGTTGGCACGTTACAATTAAAAGAGAGTAATAAACGTTTAAAAAATCGAAATAACTGGGATTAGTGACATCAGGGATATGAAGTTGACCTGTGGCTTTGTGCGTCACTGATTATGCCAGAATCTAATAGCATCAAACTCCACTTTTTCTTTGATCATAAAAATAACTAACAGATTAAAAACNACAAGTCAATACAACAGACAGGAACATTTCAACGTTTCCACAAAGCTGTTGTCAGGAAGCAAAATTAAAAGAAGTTTTTGAGGATTTGGCAAAAAATGATTTGACCTAACTTTTTAAAACTGTGGCAAGCAGCCTTGTTGAAAGTTTTAATCTTTATAACGGCGTGTAGCAAACCCATTAGCGAAATGTCGGAAGTCAATCATCTGAATTCAACTAAATTACTAATTTTCGCAACGATTTCACCTGTAGATTCAAAAACCCCGGGCCAAAAAACATGCCGATATTAATCGAATGGGATTTTAAGGATGTTCTCTTGCAAAACAATAATCTAGTTTTGATTTCATTTTTTTTCATTTGAACAACATTATCACCATAAAAAATGATGACGAGACAAGAGTTTATTGTAATAAGCTTACCGTTGATTATTTTCAACTCGATCGCTCGTCTTTTCCGCATCACAGGTGGATTACAAATATAAGCCATCCGTCCACATGTTCTCTTCAAACCCGGTCCGCACTTACGCGTCCACTTTCGTCTGAGTTTAAAAATCAAGATGAGTTTGCTTAAAAGTCAACCGAATGTTTGAAACGCGTTTGGGAATTGTAATACTTGGTTTGTGACTCGAACTCCAACGAGACCAAATTTTAGACTCAAAATTATTTTTAATATGTTAAACGACAAATCTCCCGATAATGTAGTCAGCACAATCATTAGTAAAGTATGTTTTCAAACTATGACAACAAATACACAAATAAATTAAAAACACGTCGTTTGTTTGCAACATTTTACGGTGTAGCTGCGGCGCGTTTAAACTTGATCCACCAATTGTGCCCTTCACTAATTTGCGCCTGATAACGTTTCAACGTCGCGCAGCTCTTTCCGGCTTGGTGGTTGATTTAGTGCTATTGTGTCGCTATGATTTTTTTAACAAGAGAAATAAACCGAACTCACCGTGGAACAAAATTAATATACACGCTTGTAATAATTTAATCTTCAAGCGACTTTAGCACTTAATTGCTCACTCGTGAAAATATTTTCATTTACCTTATTATTCCATCTTCCCCCTTTCTTAATCCGTACAGCCGATATCTCACTGCCGCTGGCTCACAAAAACCGAGCAAACAAAAAATTGCGATCACAAAAACCGCCACAAATCGCATCCTGGAATTCACACTAGATCCTGAAGTCAGTTATGTTGCTTTGCTCTCTGCATTAAAGTTGTGTGGCGATCCGGTCAGGGTACGAGCTTCTTATATCCTTGGCGTTTTTCGTGGCCCCAATGCTGTGGGACTTTCTCCTTACTCTGCATCTATGCACCGACATCGTGTTTTTCACACCTCTCTCTCCCCGTCTGAATGTCGGGGCGCGAGGGTTTAACATAATTTCACGACTCATTTGCGAACGTTCGGCGGCGTTGCGAGCTTCAATCTCCGGTCGATTTGCGTTGTGTAGTCCCGTCTTGCACGATATGATGCGTGCAAACCATGTGTTACGTGTGTTTGCTATAACAAGAGGTTAAACATAAATCATGCTAAAAGTATACTTGGTCCAAATAGTTCTTAAAAGGTTTCCTAATAACTTATGCCTTCATCAGTGATACAATAGGGATTGTCCCAGATACGTTACCTGCATAAAAAACTGCGTCAAATTGAGGCCATGTGTTATGCTTTTTGTGTTAACAAGAGAATTTTTATCAAAACATGATTTATACCTAATAGGAAGATACTAGCCAGTACTTGTGTGTAAAACAGACAACAGCGTTTGTGGAAACGGGCGTAATATATTTTTCTATCATTCATTACCAGTCAACCTCAAACATTGTAAAACCATGTCAAAACATTTCTTGACTTTGTCTAAATAAAGTGAATAACTGGGATTTATCTTGCAATATTTTGTCGTAGTAAGTTACCCATAACGAAAACATGGAAGAGTTGTGATGACAGATAAACGATAAACCGCCTTAAAATTTCTACCCGGGTGGTAACGTCTAAAATAGCAGATGTGCTAAATAATAATAGTCTGGACTCCAAATGACCATCGTCCCCAGACCACAGGCCTCTAATTGGACTGGCTGGACAGTAGTTAGTTGACGGTCATTTATGCTGAACGGGTAGGGCTGAGTGTCGCACATGATAAAAATGAAGAAAAATATAAAAATAATGTTTTTGCGGTGTTTGTTCACAACAGAGCCCATAGTGCTGAAGATTCAAAACTTTTACAATAATTGAATTAACTTTGAAAAGTCTGGTTATTGCATACATATAAGTTCAAGAACTTTTTTAAATATCTCGTTTAAATTTTCTAGGATATATTTTAGTGAAAAAAGTGTTTTATGATTGTGCAATATTTTGGTGCGAGTTAGTGTAATACATCGGTAAAGTTGGCAGAAACAAAAAAAACCGTTTTCCGACGACCAGAAGAAATGAAAAAAATTGATCGCTAGTTTTGGGGAATCCTTAAATTCTTTTCACTCGAGAATAAAAACAAAAGTTTTGTGTTAGATCGGTGGTTCCTGTCCGGGTAGGAATTTTCACTTTATTATTCAGTTATTTATGTGAAGTGTAGTATTTTCTTTGTAGGTAGACCAATGGTTCCCAACCTTTTAATATTACTTTATATTACTTCTTGTCTGGTAGGGATGGAACGTAAAGTTCCAAAATAAGCAAAGATGAGAATGCATCAAAGGTTTGGAACCATAGACTGTGTTTAGATGTTTCCGTCACCCCAAGAACTTTGGTGATAAATCAATATTGGAAGCTTTGCACACACATGGGGGTGAATTGCTTGGAGGTTTTACGTTTAAGTCATAAACATTGAAAGGTGCCGTGACACACTAGGGTGTGGTTTTCAGGGCTCAGGGGTTCCACAACCAATTTACTTCAATTTGTTTTCGTTTAAGCAATACCAGGTATGCACTACTTCTAAAGAAATATTGAATTAGTCATTAATACTTCTTGAGACAATTTCGACCAAAAACTGTATTAGGTTATCGTTCCTTCACTGTTTCTCATTCTTGTTCTGTTTGTTAACGCTATGCCGCTATGCGGGCCGCGATGTCTCAGTAAAAAGGTTGGAAATCACTGGCGTAACATTATTTAGAAATTGTGTACAATAAGTTGTCTATTTGAAAACGATAGTCCACCACGACAGTTCATCTGCCGGTTTCAAACCCCGTAAACTGCCTATTGCAAAGTAAGAGTGAGTGACAAGGAGACGATCGGCATGTTTACCGTTCGCTGTGACTGCTCATCCAAAAAACTGCGGGGTGGGGTCACTTTTGTTCTAAACGTTGCATTAGCGCACAAAGATCATTGTTACGTAAATCCCCTATCACTAGCTCCACCTTGTTATCTCCTGACACGATCATGCAACGGTCTGTGTACGATTCGGCTGTATCACGTCATAATTGGGCTAATTACCTTGTAAACTGACGTCACTGCGTTGCGTGAACCCCACGTACGTTTCTGTGCGTAAATGTCAGTGAACAATTGGTTTCCATTTGGCAGAAACGTGAAAATTCGAACCTATTTCAGCTTTTTCGCCTCCATACCTCTGCGACCACCATATAGGATTTTCGTAAAATGTAATCTAGTTCAGCTGTTTGTGTTTTTATAACTCTCCTCCCACTTTTTTGCGGTCGCTGCCCTAATCACTGAGCCTGCAAGTCCATGTGATGTCATGTCAACATGTTTGGTCTGAAGCGTGATGCCGACAACTGAAGGGATTCGCCTGGTAGTGATGTAATGCATCGAATTCGTCTTTTTCGTGCCAATATTCCGCTAAAATGTTTTCTCTCTATCGTGAATGGTTCAGGCAACATTAATCAGATCCATTAACTCTTTTTGTTAATGTCCGATAATCTCCCACTTTGTCGTCTTGTGTCACTCTTCAATCAAGAACTAAATCAGTTATTCATGGAATGAGGATACCGACCCAACCACTAAACGCAATGTAAAGAGAATCCAACAGACACTCTACTCTACTTTACTTCCGTGGTAGGGGCGCGGGCACGCAGGAGCAAGGGGGTCCCCCTGGAATGGAATACCGAAAAATATGTTTTTGTAATTATATGTTAAAAAATAATTTGTATGTATGTATTGGGACTCCCCCCCCTGGGAAACTTTTTTGCTGCCGCCCATGTCTCATGGTGTCAGGAATCGTTTCCTCAACAGTTGGTGGATTGCGCAATAGAACCGGGTCAACGTTCTTGCAGAGTCCGCACTTTCTGTCCGGGAAAAATCTTCACACGTGAGTCACGAAAAACCACAGATTTGACGATTGGAATCATCTGTGGGTATCCAGTTACAGCTTGTGGGGTCGATTGGGGGTTTTAGGGGTTTCGAAATTTGAAGCATTGGGTTGTAAACACCGGGGCGAAATTCCAGAAACCGGTCTGTGTGATTGATTGATAAGGACCGATAAGTTTTTATCACTTTAAAGCCAAAGTCGGATATTTTGAAGACATGTGCAGCCGAACATGTTTTTTATTCGGTATGACTTAAATGTCACGTAAAATGTATTTGGTCATTATGAATTCCGCTCGACTACACGAAGATCTTATTCTGTTGGGAAGTGAATGTCTCGAAGATTTATTGCATTCGTAATGATGTTCAAGGCAATGGACTTGCTTTTCGATTTTTCGATCGTCGCAAATTCGATTATGTTGTCTTGTCAACATTATAATGGCTAAATGTGGTATGTTGTAATCAAACCGATTTTATGGTATTTTTGATTAAACTCACTTAAATTTACAAAATTATTTTTTCAGGGACAGCTATAATAGCCGAATTACAGAGTGTTTGGAGAGTTACTGTATTTACCTGCAACCAATTTGCCGTAGCTGACGGGGTTCGAACCTACATCGCTTCAGAGTTTCAATCCCGATTCTGGGTTTTAATGTTTGTGTATGTGTCGAGCATATTCCTCCATTCGGCGTTGCTGCTCACCACGATTACCTCTTAATTGTCTTTTCCTCTACCTAGCGGCCAACACGTATTTGTTTTTCTGCACACTTGGTGACGCTAGTAAGGTACTACCTTGTTGCCAGATACATTGATTGTTGAGTTGAGTTTATTTCGCCTAAAACCATAACCAAACCGGAAATAGCTGCGCAACGTTGAGGTTATGAGGCGCGAAAATAATGGAGGCACAATTGGTGGGTCGAGGTTGAACGCGCTGCAGGTACACCGTCAGCCACAATTTTAAGCATTTATTATCTTGTGGATTACTTTTGCTAAGACCCAAGCTAATTGAATTTTTTGGACAAAATCGTTTTATTTTACTATGTTGTTTCCTGTTTTTATAATGTTTATTTGTAATCAGGTAAAACAAGTGAGCTGAGATGAAGAAATTACAAATTACGGAGGAAAAAAATTTACATTTGCGGAAATATTACCATGTGACCTTGATTCGACCCACATGCCTTCCCGTATCCGAAACCTCAATTTAAATAATCAGCAAAAAAGAACATATGGATCATGGACCCCAAACCCCATAGCTTTGCATGCGGAATGAGAACAAATCATCATTCAATCCCATACCACGGATGATGTTTAATCCATCTCTTTGCTCGTTCATTAAAATCCAACTCTAGAGCAAAACCACAATTACGTCCGCTTGACACAATGTTTGCGTCGTAATTACAGTGATCACAACCTAACGAGCCCGCGGTCAAATTCAAGTTTCCACCATTTTTGACCCGAACCACGAAAAAGGCAGGGGGGCGTAACGTGTATAAAACGGGCGAGATCTGTTGAGGACAGATCAACTTCTTGGAGAATCCAGCAACGACAGAAAGCAGAAAGTTATGATTTCTGAAAACCTGAGGTCAAGTTTAGTTTTGCTGATCGCTTTTAGTCTGCTGTTATCAGCTTGTGCGGCCACTTCCACTGACGATGAATCTTCAAGTAAACAAACGTCCGCACGTCGTAGATTTGCTTACGCTCACATGTTTACTGTGGATGGACGACCAATGACTTTGTGGTAAGATTCAGTAGTTGCGAGTGCCTAATATGTTGCACTAATTAGCGTTTCTTACTTTTTACCTCAGTATATAAGACACAGACTTAAAGAATAGTCTAATTAGAAACATTACTGCCAGAGAACTTTTATGTAGTGAACTAAACTGTTGATGACAAAAGCGATTTTTTAAGTTTTTGCATTTTAATATATTCGCTATACACAAGCTCTCCAGCAGTTAATTCACCCTTTCTTACTTCTTCGGCAATTAAACACAAACATGCAAACACTGTTAATTCGGCATAGTTTTATAGATAATTTATTAAAATTGTTTTTTATGTTAGAGCAATAGGAGAGTAAAATTTTATTATTTCACAGTTGCTTGACAAAAAGCCTGTCATTCCATAATTTTGTTGACTTGAAATTAACCGGATAGTCTGACATTGAACATTTTCTCTTTTCAGGGTGAAATTGGGTTCTCGTCCTGTCGGGAAATGCGGAATCTTGCTCAATTTGAAATGTCGGGAACTGGCAAATCATTGTCACAGCTCAATGAATCCTGGTCTCCTTAACAAGAGAAGTTTACAAAGTGAGTTTCCCCTGTCTACTGCTTTTTTACTGATGTTGTTGCCTTTTCTAAACACTCAAAACTTTGCATAAAATTGAGTACTTATCTAAACATTATGTAATAAAGGCTAAGGTGTTAAACGATAATTTATGCATAATTTTAATGCTCTAATTGCGCTCCCTGAACCGACAACCCCTCGTCTGCTTCCAACTAAGGTTAGAAAGAAAATTCCTGAAGCATTTTAACAAACTGCTACCGCTATTTTTGCAGCAAACCGCACAGAGAAGAGACTTGGTCGATACCTGGAGAGAGTTTACGCAGCAAGAAGGCGACACAGGGGACGTGGGAAGCGAACAAGATCCTTCCGGGTTTCATGTTCAACCTGCAGCACAAGATGCTGGTCGCAGTGATTGGGAAATGTGGAAAGGAAAATATTTATGTCCGCGCTATTTTACTTCTTTAGTTCAAACCGGTTTTGCGCTGCTTTTCATTCGCCTGCTAGTTGGCATGTTTGAAATGTGTTGTTATTTTCGTTTGTGTGACCGTTTGCAATTAACTATTTCAAAATTCAAGAACGACCTTTTTATTTATTTCACTATTTAGCCCGAGTTGTTTGCTTTCTGACGTTTCAAAGTTGTTCAACTATTTTGTAAGTAAATGATGTTTTTTCTGGTTATCATTTCATTTTAAACACCATTATCGAGCTGTATCTGATTATTTTCAAGCTTTACTATAAAATAAAAAAGTGCTATTACTACAACTGTAATTTGGTAATACGCGTTGGTTAAAATTATTTGTTCAATTCCACAAAATTTGCTCAATAAGAAGATACAATCCCGTACTTCGTGTGTAAAATAAAGCTTCTCTAAGTCATTCCTGATGATAACAACAGCGTTTGTCGAAACGTAGAAAATGTTTCACACACAAGTACTGGCTTGTATCTTCTTATTAAGACTATTTAAAACCGTGAATTGTGTACTTAACAACATGTGTTGCATGTAAAGCTGACCAACTTACAAACAAATCAATCTTATCTTTATCTTTCTGACCCGAAGTTCACCTTGTTCATGTGTTGATTCACCAATCACGTTTTCCCACTAATTATCGTTGATTAGCGTCGAACCGGGTTCGCTACATCCTCTGTGTCTCCTCAAGTTCAAGTAGTTTGTCGTGTAAAGCTCTTACTCGCATTCAAATACATGACACACCCATGTCTATTTCAGTTCATCCCATTGTCTCGCTCTTTGTTTTGACCTCTTGAAGTAGGTTGTGGATACGCAGCCGCCTTGTGCTCGCAAGGTTGTGGGTTCTAATCCCGCCTCTCATTGCACCAACCCAATGAAAAGTGGTCAAAAGAGTTTAAAATTTACCAATGCGTTTGGACAACTAAATGAATACCCATTAAGGACATTGAAAGCCAGGTTTCAAGGGTTGTTCAGTATGGATTGACCAACTTATGGCGAAAAAGACCCTTTAAGGTTTTTCCATACGTAAGGCTTTGAATGTGTGGACAATAATAGTTCCATTACCACCAGCAATGCTTTTCAACACTGCAAAGGTCTCTATTTATGTGCCTGATGCGAACTGTGGTATTCCTTTCAACTTACACTAAAAAGGCCCTGTAACAAACAGAGGGACAACAACATAGCATTCAAAACTAGGCCGTAGGCAATTGGGCGATGCCTAAAAACAAATTTTTGCAGCCCACGACGTAGTAATACTCGATGCAAATGGAAAACACCTTGTTGTACATGTCAAATTCAGCGTAATTTAAATCACTTGCGCGTGATAACAGCTGTTTGC
>QXVZ01027430.1:0-25520 GCA_008931825.1 Phallusia fumigata
TGACGACACAAATAACTTCGTTAAACTGCTATTTACGTAAAACTTTCGAATGGGTGTTAGTATTCGTTTCGTATGTTATTGCACTAAAGCACTAGTGGGATTTTTTAGGAATAGATTTTATCACTCCAGGACTCGTTAACAAAGGGTCGGTTTCTGGTATTAAATGTATTTCAAGAGTCGGTTCTTGCGAACCGGCTGAATTACATCATTGCCCTTTTTGGTTTTTACGTTGTCTTCGTAAGTGCAGATTTTTAGATTTGCGCCAGTAGATGTAAAAAAAATTATCTTCAATGAATCGGCGATGGGATTGTTTGAAAACATATTTCTTACCGGCGTAGTTAATCTCGACCTTACTGATTTCCAGGTAGGTGATATCGAACACTCGTAACGAATGTGACGTGAACGTCAACGCGTTCCAGAACGATTCAAAGCGCTTGGCTGTGGTGCGCTGGGAATCCATTCGAACATTTTGACCACACACGTCGTGAAAACAAACAGAGCCTTCGGAACCATTGGCAGCGTTGCTTTTTCGCCTTAAACCTTGATACACATTTGTTTTGTCGCCGTCTCCATCGGGATTAACCTGAATCAACGCGGACGCCCCTATTTTTGCTGTTTCTTCATCCACCACCGCTAACTCCTCAACTTTGCCATATAGATCCACCATTGGCCATAGCGAGTGTCTTGTACTTAGTCCGGTCAGAAACGTTCCCTTGTTTTCGTTATTGATCATGTAACTCACTGCACCGTCCTCTGCCAGAAAAACAAAACTTATCATTTGTTGAAATTCAAGTTAAATAAACAGCAGAAATTTAAACCTCTGCACACAAAGGAGAAGATGTTGTATTTCGTGGCATACTTTTCCTTGATTGGCAGAGCCCAAAAACGTGATTTGTGGCTGAGATCCGGAACGGCGTAGCTTGGCAGTGACGAAGGATCGCACTTTCCAGGATTGTGGGGAGTAAAACCGAGCCGAATGCACCCGCGCCAGTCGGGACGGATCTAGGAAGACCAACAGAAGGATATTATCGAACTACTTGGATTGCATATTTGTGACTTACTTTGTTAAATCTCAAGTGTATTGTTTCTCCCAGCTTGATTGGTCTGTGTAGAAACACCAGTCCATTACAAAAGTTGTTTGATTTCCGCGTCGCAGTGTAGCGGTCGCATGACAAAGCCACGTTTGAGCCGTGCACGTGATGAAAATGCATGACGTCGTAAAACCTGAAGCACTAAAAACGTTTAGTAAATCTGGGACACCCGTTAACAGCATAGCAATGGGATTCTTTTAAATGGATTTTAGCTCTACCTGAATGTTGTGTTCATGGTTGAGGTGGAAACAGTGGTGATTGATGAACGATTTGAAGATTTTGTGGAGGCTGTTCCAACCCGCGAAGATCGGGTAGATCCGAATTCGAACACAGACGAAATGTCGGAAACCGATGATTTGAGATGGAAGCCAGATCTTGTGTGCAGTGTGGGCCGGCTTTTTCGTGCGTCTGAGTCAAAACAAATTTATCTTCTGCACATAAAGAGCGATTGAAAATTGCTTATTAGAAAGGAATATTGAGCAAAAACTATCACCATTTTTAGCCAAGGTTTCGGGACAGGTTTACTTTCTGTACCTTTAACAAGTTGATGAATATTCCAACCTGCAACATATTCCAATCGTTTGTGACGTGGTTTTCGCATTCGACGTTCTTGTTCTGAAAACCAATATGTTAAAAGAAACTTTGGCCTTTACGCATGGAATGCGACTATTCTAAGCCGAAAACCAAGTTAATTCTAAGCCGAAAACCAATGTAGGTTATAAACTCTACTCACCAATAATATCTTCATCTGTGTCAATAAAATGCATACACGGCTTCTGCGAATTTCTGATGATGATGTCAACAGCCATATTCAAGCTAATTTTTTATGACACTTCCTACAACTAATTCTAGAAACTTAAGTCAAACTGTTCAAGTTTCCCTGTTCCAAAGCTAGACAGCGACAATAACACCGTCGCTTGTACCCGCATGTTGTTGTTGCATTTGTGTTGAAAGTCTTAGCCATAAAGGCCTATAAATCCCTCAGTGTTGTGTTTTGCCACACTTTACCCACCGACGTGGCGACGGACGGGATACCCTGCCCACGAAAATTAAAATTGACTTCTTCTAAAATCGTCACGTCCTAGTTTGTTTGCTCTTCTTTCGCTTAAGTCTAAACAAATATGAACACCAAGTGTATGAGTATATGGACCAAATAATGTCAAGGACTTAGGCCAACTGCTGAAGCGTTTACTGGGGATTACGTTGCAAATACGTCAGTTTTGTCACAATTGTGTGATCATTTGTTCCCACGGCTCTGTTTCCAAGTAACCCAAACAACATACATCATAATGGTGAAAAATACTTGAGCGTTGTTCGTACTCGTGTTGCTGACCTACACTCACAAATCTTTTAGAGCATACATATCGTGGAAAATGCACGGCTTTGTACTTTGAGGTTTTCCCTAACGAGTTTCGTGCAGTCATCCATATCACGGGTTTTTTACATAATCTCCATAAAGTAGCAGCTTATTGGATGAGAAAGCTTTCACCTGACGCTTATGAATACATCGGACAGTTTGCCGTACAAGAACTTTTAACCAGCCCAATCTGGAGTACATTAGCTGCAGTAAAACATTCTGCTACAGGCTATGCGCTAAAAATAATGACGGCTCACTCGATGTCCACATATTCCATACACCCAGGGTGTCAGGTAGCTTTTTCGATTTTAAATCCCACAGGCACTGAATGCAGAACAAACAATACTAGGGGCCTTAATTGATGCGCCCATTTCGGATTGTTTATTGTTTGCCAATATAATTCGATTGTGTCGTAACAGAGTAATTCGCATTGTTCGTTGAAATCAGGTTCGGGTTACGAGAAGTGAATTAAGAGGTGGAGCTGTGACTAGTGTATTACAAGCCGGCAGTGGTACAGATGCGTAAAAATTGGATTGTGTTTTGTGTATTACATTGTTTCAATCCAACTTGAGACTGTTTTGTCTACAAATTGCATCCTAATTCATTTTATATTACCTCTTGGTTGGAAAAGGCTTTGTCCAGTTCGTTTTTTCAATGTACGCTTGTTATATTTTAAACTAACCGGAAGTTTTACAGGCAAAAAATTTACCGCCAATTTTAATTCCCTAGGTTTCTACGTCACCAACACAGCTTTACCAGATAAAGGAAACAAGCAGCATGATATATAGCAAACCTCTGTTATCCAGATTCGATTTGACCGGCAAAATCATCCGGCTTGGGCAATAACCCGCTTTTTCGCAAAGACGTTTCTTGACGTTATCTAGAAAGTGGATGATTGGAAAAGCCACCGTAATTAAACACAATGGCGACCCAATGATGATAAAATTCTGTTCATACAATAAAAATTGGACAAATATGTTAAAAGACTATTACGTCATACGCGAGGTAAAAATGGCGGTGAGTCGGCGAGAAATTACAGCAGGCCACAACACAGTTTAGCAAGTATCTAAGAGTAACCACTTGTTATAAATATACATGTAACTGCAACGTGGATTAGTGTACGAATACACTGCCCTGGATCAGGAGAATCTGATGTAAAAAAGTAGATGTAAAAATAAGATGTAAATAGGGGCAACTTTTTTCCGGAATAGGCGATGATTCGGATTGTAAGAAAAGTTCTATGTAGTAAAACATTGGAAAACATTTGTACCTTAAATTTTATCTGAATTAGGCGAATATTCGATTTAACGGAAATCTCCCAACATTGTTCTTCCAATTTTCACAAAAACATGGAAATCTAAAGGCTGAAAATCAGTTACTAGACGTATCTTATGAACTATAGTTTTTGCAAATGTAACCAGGGAGTGCAGAAAAAACACCGGGTCCCTAAAAGGTTTAGCCATCACTTTGTCGTTTGCCTCATGGCNATTAGGGGCAACTTTTTTCCGGAATAGGCGATGATCCGGATTGTAGGAAAAGTTCTATGTAGTAAAACATTGGGAAACATTTGTACCTTAAATTTTTATCTGAATTAGGCGAATATTCGATTTAACGGAAATCTCCCAACATTGTTCTTCCAATTTTCACAAAAACATGGAAATCTTAAGGCTGAAAATCAGTTATAGACGTCTCTTATGAACTATAGTTTTTGCAAATGTAACCAGGTAGTGCAGAAAAACACCGGGTCCCTAAAAGATTTAGCCATCACTTTGTCGTTTGCCTCATGGCAGAATTGCTGGTTAAACCAATGTTGCGCGGTTACGGAATTTACCATAAAACTGTTGCCACTGTTCGTGACTTTCGTAGTAGCCTATAGATCAGCTGGCCAATCTAGAATACTTGTTTCGCATCCAGGGTATCGAATCAAAGTCTTTTTTAAATTTTGCAACTGGAAAATAGAATTGCCAGTTTCGAAACAACATTGGAGAACCCTTTATTTAACCTTGCGAAGTATCCCATGCTTTCTGTTACTTCCACTGCGCCCCGTGTCGTTATTATTTAGCGTCACCGTAAACGCACGTCTAACCATTAGCTAAAAAAGTAACAAGCAGCGCTGCATTAATGCTGTTGCCTCTGTTAATGCCAATCTCATTAATGGAGGTGAACGCGTTTTAAATCAAGTACTACTGGTTCCAAACACCCGATATAAACGGGAACTTTGAGTACAATACTCAACTTCAAACATCCCCAGCCTTGGTGTGATTCTCTTTGTGACAAAGAGGAACCCCTGTTTGTGACAATTTATTTCAATTGAGCAGTTTTTGCACTACTGGACATGAGGATCGTGTATTTTTTACGAAACGGAAATCATCCAAAGAAAAACCTGTTGTTACACAAACAAATCGAAGCCGTAAGCTTGTACAGGAAATGCTCGTCTGAAAGTAGATGCCAAACAAAATTTTAAAATTCGGGAAAAACACATTAGTAACGAAATACAACTACTCTGAAAAAAATAAGTAAATTCACACCATATACAGTGAGACGTTTTGCGCAAGAAGCGTGACGCAAAATTGAAAAACAATGTAAGAACAAAAAACATAGGCATAACTGACACTGGCAAGCATTAAAAAATTAAAAAAAATAAACTCCAATGAGAGTAAAAAACAAGCTTATGTTAACTTAGGCTATATACTCGTTGGGCATTGTACAACAACTTTTGCATGGTCACTTTTAAATCTAAGAACACTGCGCATCGAAAACATAACCAATGAAAAAAAATGTAATATGGCCAAGGTACCAGCGGAAGAGGGCGCCTCTATAATAAATTAAAATTGGGCCGCTGAAAAAATAAAGGCCGCGTGCAGTGGCTTTATACTAACTAACATTCGGTAGACGAAGGGTTAAGCCTTTTGACAACGAAATTTGCACTGAAACATTGAAGTCGTGTCAACGGCTATGGGTGTTGTGAATTTTTCCCATGCTGCTGGTTTTCTTGTTGTTCGTTCATATCGATAATGTGCCGTTGGCTCTTTACTATTTCAAGTGTGGCCAACATGAAATGGTTAAACCAAACTTTGTAGGTAAGGGCAAAAACCATTTGCACTTTTCGAGTTAAAATCTATCACTCTGCTTTAATCATTTTGCTAAAATGGACCAGATCAAAGTCTACAAATGCAGGCGTTCTGCATGAGCATCAGCGCGAAGTATTAACGCATGTCGAATCAACGAGAAAACGTAATAAACCTCTAACTTCACTCTGAACCGAGCAAGACGGCAAACCCGAAGGAGTAACACTGTTAGGTTGTGGGTATTGCGCAACAGATAAACTTCCCCCAGGAGTCGAGAAGCTTTCCCAGTCCATTGTACTCTCACAGTTTGCCAGGGCGGAAGGGCCCGGTTGGCTATATGATGCAGGCAGAGCTGCCGTGGTGTCCATTTGTTCTTCGTATGATGAATGTCTCACATACTTTTTGTCGTCGTCCGCCTCGTCCCACGCTTCGCCGATTACAAGTTCATCCACCCGTGACGAGCCAAGGAATTTGAATATACTTTGCTGGTACTGTTAATTTAAAAATCAGCTCATTTGTTGCTTAGCCAACAACATAACTACCAGAGCGCCTGTATATAGTCAATACAGTGTATTGCAAACGTTTCGACAATCGCTGTCGCCATTATCAGCGCATAATATCTAGAAGCTTAAAACAGTGCTTAATACACATAAGTGGAAAGAAAGCTATGTTTTAATTTAAACTGCTTTTCAAGCCCGTGTCTTGCGTTACTAAGTCATTTGTAAGTTGGCGTGATAGGGTGAGGAGACCAAATATTCACGAAGCTTTATAAATCTCATGTGAAATCAGTTCGTTCGGACGCAAATACATTTTTAATCACTTTTCAAACAGCAGATCTAGCAGCTTGTCTAGGTACATTCCACACAAAACCTGAACCTATAACATCTTGACGGTCAACCGCAACTACACAAAGTCAAGTTCCACGCATTCCGACGCAACGAGGTGTGCATTCCGCCTACGCGCGTCCGCCCTAAACCGGCGCCGTATGGAACATTCGGGAAGACGTGGGACTTACGTTTCGCGTGCTGGGCATCGCTTGAACTTGCAGGTCTATGTTTGCGATCACGATGCGGATGAAATGTTTCACTTCGGAAGCGAACAGGCAACCGTTGTCCCGAATTGACACGCTCAGGGACCGCAGGTTCGTCGATATACTCTCGAGGTGCTTTTTCTGGTGACAAAAACAGGAAGCGGTGGTCGTGAGATGCCGGTGCGTGGGTGGGGGATGTCTGGTTGCGAATGGGACAGAATAACTACTGACACTTGGATCAAGCAGTTTCGGTGAATAAAAACAACTTCAAAATGCATTAGCAAGGTGTGTACGAAATGTGTTGCCAAATTTAGTCCTGCTGTAGGTTTTAACGTTGGTTTATCACATACCTACAAATTGCACAGGTCTTGACATAAGCACTGTTTGTCACAAGTCACTAACGAACAAAGCAATTTACAGACATACTAAAAACTGCACGACATCACAATGCAACATACCGTAAACGGTTTGTTGTTTGGCTCGCAACTACCAATGCAGGCTTGCAACATTGATACACATGCGTACAGAGAATAAAATGCATCCCGAGTCGACGCAGCCGGATTTCTTGATGTGACGTATGCACGCGCCCTGGGGATTTCCAACTGTTTCGCGAACTCCACTATCCGCTGAACAAAGAGACAAAAAAAATTAAAACTGACAAAGGCTTGTGTATGTGGTACGAAAAAAATCGGTTAGGTTCTATACAAGCAGGTTGCTTCATTTTGGCAGTATTTCCTGTATGTTGAATGTTTGCCGCGCCATGTTGATCACACACAGCACATCCGCCCGATAGAAGTAAGAACTCGAGTGTTGGCGTTCTTTACATTGGCATTGCACATACACTTCGACCCCTTATCTTGTAAGTGGTCCTAGTGATGCGGTAATTCAACAACAACGTTTCGCCCTTTGACAGACCTTGCATAAGTTGCACGCCACTGTAAAAATACCTTAAATGGGAGTTATTGCAACGCACGGTCTTTTACTGTGTGATACAGAAAACACATTTGGTTAGTATTACGAAATTTCAGATGGATTTTCACAAACCGAATATCCACCTATCGACCTAAGAGACAGTGGTCTGTATTATCGACCTCCGGGCTTTGTCTGTGCAAATCAAGTCCATCACTTCCTGCGCGTGGGGAGATTTTGCGTTGAAGACATATACAACTATGTAGTACTGATCTACACTGACTACACGTGGTAAGATTTTTAACGGAGGCGATTGAATAAATTGGCGGTGACGGCCTTAACATCGCCACATGCCAAACGCTTTGAGGTTACCGCTGCGCACAGCTTGACTTTACCCAGCGAAACCCTCGCCAGGCAGCCGAAGGGAACCCGTTTGTGTGTGATGTGTGAAGTAGCAGCCAGTTACCAGCCGCTGAGCGTTGCGCCGCGTGGGTCGTCATTTCGGGTCGCGTTGTTTTGCGTTTGGGTTTTGGCCAGAACAGTCACCATTTCATCAGGTTGAAACTATAGACAACTAAAAGGAACCACCACCTATACCCATACTATAAATATTAAATTTGCTTAATATTTTCAAACTTAATGGCCTGTAAACAACAAATCTGAACTTTGATTTAAAGCAATATGTGCCTACTTTATGGAATTACCCTTAAATAACCAAAAACGTTGACACCTTCACGCGACTAAATAAATTTCGATGTGGTGTTAATGTCAACCGCAAGGTAAACTTAGCCACTTACTTGCGCCAATCGCATGCAAACACTTTTACCGATATACTAGCGCTTACAGCGAGGTCAAAGGTCACCAAGGGCGTTGGTTGAGGGAGGGAAGATGACGTCGGGTTAAGGAATTTGTGTATGGCAGCTTGTGCGATGCTGCGTCTCAACTCCAGACAGCGTTCGTTGCATGCGGGAATCGATGAGACGATGTGGTCCAACGTTGGTAGGTCTTCGACCGCTTCGACCACTTCACGTGTCGTGCGAAGTCGCTGAATTCAAAAGAAAAATTGCCGCAAATTCACACTGCCGCAAATTTTCAATTGGTTCTTGGTCTTTAGCAGATTGTTTTTGCCCAGAAAAAAATGGACCTTATCAGCTCAAACATATGTTTTTTTGTGCCAAAATGACCATTGGAGTTTCTTACATTTTTACAAACGATGTGGTTTAAGCACGAAATAAGGTCATACCATTGATGGCCAATCGGTCACAGCCAGGACCAGCGTAGACATGGTGCTTTGGAAGTCAAAATGAATGGAGTAAAAGTGAGTATTGGTGAGTAGAAGGCAGCAGAGCTTCAAATATGGTGCAACAAAGTTGTTGGTTAATCCGTTCACCGACCAGGTTGAAATTGTTTTAAGCACCTGAAAAAATACCGATGGTTTTGCAATAATTCTGTAGCAGCATAGTTTAATATTATATTCTACAATGGTGTAAAACCATAAAAAACTTTGAGGTACTTTTTAGATTGATAATATTTTTACTTCATAATGTCAAATTAGGTTATTGTTATTTTTACTTCATAATGTCAGATTAGGTTATTGTGTATAATTGTGTAATAGGATACATTGTGTAATAATACTGTCTGTGATGCATGGCAATGCAAGTTGACAACTATTTTACATGTAATATTTGGTATAACGTCTCACTGAGGCCTTGTAGTTGGTCATCAGTGTTTGTAAAATCGTGTAATAATGCTTTTACTGAATCAGTTATTCAACATTTTTTTAACAATGCTTTTTATCCCAATTGGTATATTACAGGGTATTAACAAACAGTTAAAAAGAGTCAACTAATTAAAAAGTCAGGTCTGACATAAAAATACTTCCACCTTGATGATATGTAACAAATTTTTCAGTAAGACCCTTGTTGGTAGTTTCAACATCTTGCATTGTTTACAGATTTTCCTTTTTGTTCTGACTTGTCTGCAAAAAAACATTCACATATACTACAATTTCAAGTACTGGGATTTTTAACAAAATGTGCAGACCAACGGTTGTGGTTAATGTGTGTTGTAAAACTCCAATGCATTGAGCATTGGAAATGCCACACCATAACAGGAAGTCATTTGAGTTTTCTAGTACACAACTTGATTCATGGGCATTATTATGGAAAATCAGAGATTTAATCATGTACTTTCAAAGTTTTCCAAATGCAACAGGTTGTTTCTACATACCTATGAACAGGATTGAACAATGTTCTTTTCACACCAACGTTCAACACTGCTTCATCCAACTGTTGCAGATGACAATCCAATACTTTTTGGTCATTTCCTAATTGTGCATAAGCTTGGAAAGCACACTTTAAAAGAACACTATCAGTTGTGGTGCACAAAACCTGACAGGCAAAATTGTTAGTTTGAAATGTTAAAGATTTGCGTTTGCTGTGCGTATATGTCACACATGCAGCTATGGCTACCTTGAGGAGAAAAGAAAGCATTTCTGTTTTTCCACAAAATTTTCTATCCTCCATTTCACTGAAGCGCCCTGTTCTTAAAAGTTGAAGCATAGAGCAAACGTCCAATCTGAAAATCATACTAGATAAACATAAAGCGAAAAAATACAATAAACGTCATGTACCTGGTTAACGATGCAGATTTCTCACAGTGATGCAGGGTATGAACACAGTAGAAAGAACAAAAAAAATTAGGATCAACTATTTTCACTGGGAAATGACTGTCAGGCAATGACAGGCAATCATCCTTGCTGCTTGCAATCCTGAAAAAATCATGTGTTCAAAGTGACAAAACAGACTAGCACCAGCAACGATGTAGACAGATTATGACAAGCTAAATTCATGACTTGTATTGCAATAAAATCCCTGTTGGACTTGCACACATTATTTAGATAATGCTACAAATGACATAATTAATTAAGTAATAAAACACCTGCATTAGAACATGGGAAAAGTCACATTTATTTACATTTTTTAACCTTCAGAGTTTGGCAAACCTGGATAAAACTGCAAGATGCTCTTTTTGTGTTTGATTATCACTGTCGCCATCCTCATCATCACTACTATGATCCAGATAATTATGAAATCCACCTTTTTTTACATTTGCCAATAACTTTTTTTCTATGAGGTTGAGTTCTTCACTAAAATAGAAACATGTGCAAAGGTACAAGATTCAATTTCACTATGTGCAAGTGTTTTGAGTTTACATTTCAACACAGAGAAACTATAAATATTATACTATTTTCCTGGTTATGTTTTGGTTAAAATCTTTTATAAAACAGAAAAAATAACTGTCACGAAATAATACTCACTTTTTTCTTTGATCCCTGATCATTCTGTTTAGAGAAAAGTGAAGTTTTCGACGTTTTGGTTCAGAAACTTCATTTTCCTAACACAAAAAGAAATTAGGAATTACTTCCTTCACCAAATATAATTTTTTTGTTGCTTTGCCAACTGGAACTAAAAAACCCTAAAATACTTTTAGTTTGCCATATATGAGGCTCAAAAGAGTCAAAAAATGCTCACAATAAGTGGTGAGTTGTCAAGTGAATCATCGTCCTCAGCAGATCGCCTCAGCTTTTTTCCATGTCTTGGTGTCATTGGTGGACATGCCAAAGCGGCCCTTTGCAATTTCTACAGCCAAAAGAGTTGTACATTGAAAAAACAAAAAACTCATATAAAGTGCTTTACCTCAAGAACTGGAGATATACTGCAGTTTGATTCTTGTGATGACAAAAAATTTCTGTCCAGATTAAGAGCCGGATTTTCAATGTAAGAAGGAAGAGCATCACTGCAAAAGTATGATATTTATCATCAACTAAACCTTAGCATGTCAGCTACATTAGGAGCCAATATTTACCTCACATTATCATTGCAGTCAAGCACTGTCTTAGTAGTTTCAGAGTGACAAACCTTTCAAACAACATATCATAAAAATACAAGCATTGCAAAATGTTAGGCAGATATTTGTGTTAAGTTTTTAATCCAACTACATTTTCGAAAATATATGTTTACACCAGGGCAAGTTATATTTTACACAGGGACATTGGTGGACTTTAAAGATTGCATGTCAGGGCAAAATTCATTTAAAACATTACAAACAAAACATACTGCACATTTACCTGTTGTGCGTTTTCTTTACCACTACAACAAGTTTTTGAAAGCTCGGCTGTTGTTTTAATAGAATTTCCGAAAAATTCTGGCAAATCACTATCTTCGTCATCATCCACATTATCCAAATCGATAATATCCGGTATCAAAGGATTCAGAACACCATCAGCAAATATGTTATCATCATCTGAACTATCAGATGAGATGTATACACTTCTGCAGGGTTCAATGCCGCCTTGTTGAGGCAAAGAAACGCAAGAGAAATTTGCTTTAACATTATTACTGGACAATGTGCTTTGTGTCACAGACTTCACAGTGTTAGACCCAGCTTGTGCTGAAAGTCCTGAGAGTTGACGAATTCCTGAACAAAACTCATCAACATCTATAGGTTTTGTGTCTTTATCATTTCCATCGCTTGTCTTTTTCAAACTGCAAATAGCAATTTTGCCATGTAAATTCCTTCCTAATGGTGGGGTCATGACATTCTTTGAAGGGGAAATTGTGTGCATATTATCCATTATATCAGGCAAATCTGTCCATATGTTTCTTTCCAAATTGTGACCTTTCTTCAATGGTGATTGGTTAGTTTTGATGGATTGTGATTTGAATGTGTTAAGATTTTTGTTTGCTGCCTTTAACACTAAAACATCCTTTCTACTCCCTGTCTGTTTAGATGAAAAGTTTTTGTCCAAATTTTGATGAAGTGGTTTTGGTGGCATTGAAACCTGCCTTATTTCTTTTTCAACGCAGACATTCTTTTCCATTCTTTCATTGATGTTATTCTGAAATCAAAAATAATTTAACCTTCTTAGACAAATAGTTTTGCAACTGGAAAGGTGATTTTAAACATACCACCACACTACATACACTAAAACCCACATTAAAGGTTGATATTTACTACAAAATAGCATTGGGTCCCATAACTACCTAAACTTTTTATAGTATGTTTGTTTTTGCAGGCTGGAACACATGAGGCCCCATGCATGCAAGTTACAGAGTATAGATACATGTCACAAATTGTAGGATGCTAAAAAAATACATATGCAGCAAAGTAGCAGTTATTTATTATATCTTAGATGATTTGTTGAATTTTACCATTGCCTGAGGAAAGCATAATGACACAATGCAATGGCATAATGTAGAAAAGTTATGGGCATATCAACTAGTTAGGTTACGGGGTGACACAAAACCATTGACGCACCACAATGACATGTTCTACAAACTGGATTTAAAGGGTCAAACGAATCAAACTCAAAACCACAATGACCCATCTGAAGTGTGTTAAATTTTTATCCCATTTAGACTTGGTTTGAACAGTTGACCACTAGAGGATCAGTGACATACCCTTTTGACACAAGCTTCCATCAGTACTTTACAATCTGTTCAACTAACTTTATTTGCACATATGTACCCCCATACATACAGAACTTTTTATTTGTGGTGCATGTACGCATAAAATTGTTTGACTAACATTTTGATAATTTGGGCTGGCAGGGTAACCACTGGGGCAGTGGGATAAAACTGTTGGCACGTCCCCATGACCATAGCT
This sequence comes from Phallusia fumigata, assembly GCA_008931825.1. Taxonomy (NCBI): domain Eukaryota; kingdom Metazoa; phylum Chordata; class Ascidiacea; order Phlebobranchia; family Ascidiidae; genus Phallusia; species Phallusia fumigata. The sequence goes on from QXVZ01027430.1 coordinate 13,123, forward strand.
AGTTTCATTTGAATTGGTCAAACATTTTATGCCAAAAGCATCAGTTCTAAAACTTCTAATACTAACATTTCTGTCTTCATCACAGTTGTCTTCTGAATCAGAAATTACAATGACTTCATGAATATCTACATGTTCCTAAAAAACATGTTTACAAATCCATAAATGCAACCGACTTTCAACAGGTGCATCATTAAGCCTATGTAGCTAAGATTGTTGAAAGCTAGCCCTGGATAAGTTTTTGTCATGAGTTGAAATTCCATTACAATTTCTAACCTTTGCCTTCCTGAATGTAATTGCTTGAAAGGCTGGCTTAAAATTGGTACTATGTCTCTTGCAGGTCTGCCACACTGTGACTTGCATATATATTTATGCACAAATATATATATTTACAAAAAAATTAAAATATTTTAGAATACTAACAACGCAACTTCAATTGGTGTTCGATTACAAATAGGTTAGAACTAGAAACAGGTTCCTTTTATTATTTTACCTGTTTAATTTTTTTTGGGAGAGAACAGTGAAACGTATTTCCTCTTTCTCTTTTTTTTGCTCTTCCAAGCTTGTTGAATTGATGTTGATGATTAGCCTGAAAGTGTCAAATTGTCAACCAGGTAGCTACTAGGGATGCTCAAAGTAGTATGCGAATCCTAAGGATTTGAATCCGAGCAGATTCGAATCCAAATTTGCCATTCATATCGGGTAATTGGAACTGATATTAATTCATCAAAAACACCATGTAAAGGAACATGCGCAATTCACAGACGCAACAGCGCCAGTACATAACCGTTCGTTTTTTGTTAGCTAATGCTAAGCCACGCGAATTCAACATGACAGTTAAAAATAACACTACACGGGCGCAACGAGTAACAGGACGATCGCAATGATTCTCTGCAGTATCAGCATTTGTGGTGGCATCTGTTGCCTTACTGGCTCAGACTTTGCGATTACAAATGTTTTTACAACCTTCACACGTAACTGTAGCCATTGCACGTCTAACATTGTTCAGAGTTAGACGTTTAAAGGAAAATCACTTACAGGAGATGCAATAGAAGAAACTAGGTAACTTTTAAATATTAAATAAACAGTCCATTATTGTTGTTTTGTTACATACAATTTTGTGTGTCATTCTGCCAAAATTAATATAAGACTTGGATTCGACATTCTGGATTCAAAACAACTATTCTAGAATAGCCAACTATTCTACTTTGAACATCCCTAGTAGCTACAGAGGTTTCTTTCACCACACATTCCATTAACCATTATATATTCAAATAAGTTTTCATACCTGGTTAGTACTTGCAAGTGGTTGTTTCACATTGAAGTAATTGGTGATGGTGTTGCTGCCACAAAACATTACAATATGTCATTATTAAAAAAAAAACTGAACACATAACAAATGCACAACAAATCAAGCACTGCACAATATATTAAATAGTCTTGGCACTAAGAACTCCCACACATGCTGTTTACCACACAAACAGAGCACTACAACGCATGACAGGATTGGGCCACGTCAGCTTTGTATACACATGGATAAAGCAGGAAGTGACAGACAGGTTGGTCTCTTTATATAGCACTGCTTCAGATTACTGATACATTGTTACTTAAATGCAGTTTGTGATAGCAAGTTTGTCTGAGTCACATGCAGACAATGCAGTTTACTAAATGTCAAACCTTTGTTGGATTGAATGCTTTTTGGGTGTACTTCGAGTTTTAGGTGATTGTACAATGTTTTTCATGAGTGCTTGCAAAATCATGTATTATGTTAAGGTAAACTGTTTAAGTGATCATTCTAATTTTTCTGCAAGTCAAAGCATAGCAAATGCAATTCAGCACACTGTTATGCGGTCATTACAACTTTCTGAAAATCAAAAACATGGCATTTTATCTACTTCAAACACAGTCACACCTAGGGTAAACAAAACAAAGTGTAAAAAATCGACAGGTACAAAATGAACCATGCTTATTAGCTAGCATCTTTGAGATCCAGGGATTTGGAATACAAAAAAAAACTGTTGTAAATATCATTCCTATAAACTGGATAAAGCGAACATTAGTAGAACACAGCAGGTAAATCATTGGATATGATGAAAGTTGAAAATATTTCAGGGATTGAGGAATAAGTAACTGAGTTGAGGGGGTAGCACAAACAAAATGCTGCACATACAAAGTATGTACAGCACAGAAAACCTAATTTATTCATGCAAATAAATACAAAACCAAACAATCAATTCTATAAATTATTGAAGGTATACTAGGCTTGTTAGCAACATACTGTGACGTAATCCAGTTGTATTCAGTGACTGCAAGATGTTGACTCAGAATGCAGCAATTTACTAAAAATTGGTCCCTTGTTATAGATTATGTTAAATTTGCATTTTAAAAGATTTCTGTCTGGGAACAAAAAATACTATGATCGCAGAAAAACCATTAGCTAACACAGGTCAAACATTGGGAAAAATCCTAAAAACTGCAAGGACCAAAAAGCATTGTTGTAGGTACGGCGGAACTCGAAAATTCTACAGCAACAGCACCTCTTGTCCTAAACGAGCATTTAATACATACAAATCAGAGACACCCATTTTTTACATCAGTTTTATCAGATTACGGAAAGGAGTAAAATTTTTTATGCATGGCTGCGCATTGCTTTAATTTTTTAATTTAGCGGCAGGTAAAACGCGTCAATTTTACCAATAGGCAAGTAGTTAAACATTTACGGCATAAATCCGTAGTTGCCAACATAATTTCACCGATACCTGCTTACAAGTGTCACGTATATACCAATGCATATATATTCTCCACTATTCGAGTTAAATAAAAACACAATCCGCGCAAATTGTACTGGTACGGCACAGATGTACGAAGCAACGCTCAGTCATGTGTAAATTTTTTCGTTCCTTCTATACTTTTGATTTTGTGGAAATGAGTGGTCATGTACTCGGACCGAGAGGATGAAGGCTGGGAAATTCGTCAAAGCTGCTTCAATTAGTGCAAATTAGATCTGGTGGAAGGCAGGAAGCTATAGATCAAGCGCTACGTGTAAGGAAGCCCATGTTGACATGTTAAGAATGTCTCCGGAATCGAAACAAACATGGAACCGTTTGGATCATGGACGTAGCCTTGGAGAGAGGGGGTATGGGCAAAAGTGACCATGGCTTCCCAACATTTATAAAGTTTACAATAAGGTAGGTTATCCCTGGAAATATTCCACCCCCAATGTTGGGTTGGTCACGCTTTTGATTTGGATCTCATCGGCCAGTTATGCAAGGTCATGACCAATTGACCAACCACCTCTATCTTAACACACTGGTCAGCAGTGGTCATTAGTAGTACATGCTGGGCCACGTACTTTCCCACATCGTCTAAGCTTCGACCGCAATAACAGTGGTTATGTCGGAGGATAATGCAAACCTGCAATTTCTGACGAAACATTATTTGGCGCTAAGTCGTAAGGTAAGATGTGTCTTCTTACGTTAGGATTTGTTGTCATGGATTTGATCCACGATCGACCCACCCAATGTTCGGCCTTTGCCGGTATTTTGTCATTCATTTTTGCCGTTCAGTTTGGACTCACCATGTGCAACAGGCAGCAGCGTGTTTATCCTTTGTCGATGAAAACAACGCCTGGCTGGCAGTGGCGCAAATCCATTGAAAATATTGGGGCTACTTTTGTTCTTATGAGTATTTTTTGTGCAGATGACGTCATATTGGAAGTTATGACGTGCAATACAGAATTTTATGTCGCAAAAATGGGTTACATCACGGCTGAGGCGGTTTTGAAACGCCGTTAAAACTGTTTGCGATCGCCTAACTACTGCAAAAGTATTTGAAAAGTGCTAAAATTGTTTTGATGCAACAAACCAGCTTTGAACCCGCTTTAAACAGTTAATCAAGATTTTGGGTTTCATCCTTGATAAAATAATTAAAATCCGTAACATTTTTTTTAAAAACAAAAATATTGGGGGGTGCAAATAAATACTCGTCCCCCAACCAAAGTTTTCGGGGGGACATGTTCCTTTTTTTATTTTTTTTGGGGGGGACATGTTCCTCGACCCCCCGGAATTTGCGCCCGTGCTGGCTGTTTAATGCTTATCGCCCTTATGTTAAGCTGCTCGTCCTTTTGCGGCTAGGTTGACACGTTTTCCATCCACAAGTTTTTGACGCGAGTAACATCTGATTTATCACTAGATGTCGCGATTAGGCGAGAAGTTTTTTAAGTTTGTGTGCGACTCACGAATCACGGCTTTTATAGGACATGAAGTTTGTATCACGACGCATCCGGGACACTTTTTTCGTTGGTTTATAGTGCTTAAAGGATAAATTTGCAGACAGTTGAAAGCTTGTAAGTGTGCTGTCTTGTATTTGAATATGGTAGAAACAATTAGCCTTCACTAAGATGATAACGATGATATTAGGTGATAATATTGATATATTTTCAAGAAATGCTTGTTTCACTTCTGTTAAACACGATCGTTTAGCAAACTTTATTATGTTCCGAATAACAATAGTAGTTTATGCACGGTTGATGTTGTCGATTGATAGGTTTGTAGAATCGCATATTTGGTTTATGAAACATGCTTCAACAAACTTTTTAGTAGGTTATGTGCATCGCAGCACTTATTAACACCTTAATTATGGGTCACCTTCCCGAAGGGGACACATATTGTTTTCACTCTGTTTGTTTGTTTGTTTGTTTTTTCTTTTTTGTCTCCTGCAGCTTGTCCACGCACTTTTGTCATGAAAAGTTTGATGGATTTGGATGACAATTTCACAGCTGGTAGATATGGTCAAGGCGGTGTGTCATGAGTTTAGTTGAACCCCATAGCCCCGGTGGTTACCCCGCTAGCCCCCTAAAAAGGGTCAAATTACTAACGATCTCCTTTGTTTCAAATAGTTAAACAATGTCCGAATTGGATGAAATTTGGACAGTCTGCAAACATGTCATTGTGGTGCAATAATTAATGTTTTTTTACCCTATAGCCCCAGCAGTTACCCCACTAGCCCCCTAAATGGGGCAAATAGTTTAACAATGTCCAAATTGGATGAAATTCGGACAGTTTCTATAACATGTCTTTGTGATGCAATATTTGATGTACTTTACCTTATAGCCCCAGCAGTTACCCCACTGGCACCCTAAATTGGGGCAAATTGTTAAACGTTCTCGGAATAGGATGAAATTTTGACAGTTTGTATAACATGTCATTGTGGTGCAATAATTGATATGTTTTACCCCATAGCCTGAGCAGTAACCCCACTGGCCCCCTAACATGGGTCAAGTTGTTAAACATTCTCCGAATTGAAGGATATTCGGACAGTTTGTATAACATGTCATTGTGGTGCAATCTCGCTTTGTCATTGATAGATTAATTTGTCACATATTAAATATTACACGAAGTTACAGTAAATTATTCAACCTCGCCAAAAAATATTGGTCAGCGTGGTTGAATGCTTGTGAACAATCAAACAGTTTTGCCGTGTTGTGAGTTTATTTTTTGCAATAACTTAACAATTTTGGGTTTAAGTTTTGCATCTTCAGAACATGATATTATTTACTTGTCCTGTTTAACGCATCTTGCTTCACTATTGATACCGCATATAGTCAAAAGATAGTTCGGTAACTTAATGCTGCATGCATTTTTGTGGCTTTACTGGAAGTTTTCTGCAGTTAAAAAAAATTTGACCTCAAGGTAATCTGGTGGAACGTAGTTGTCATTGACAAGTTTTTGTCAGGACAGGACGATGGTGAACAATAAACCGATTGACATGCCGAAAGCACGTTCCGGGCTCAAAAACATACAACATGATCCGAGCCGTAATGGGTCGTAGGTTTTGGAAACAATGCAACGGGCCGATGTGGCGTGTACAAGTCAGCGTCGGTACAGCTGTCTGGCAACACTAAACTGTATAGGCTACTGATCAATAGAACTAAGTTGCTTCAATGAAATGCTTGTAAACTGTATCTGTCCCTTTTTTCGGTGAGCTTTGGTCTTTACAAAAGTAAACCAACCAGGAGTTTGTTCGCGTCAGTACAAAATTCTTGTTGTTTTCTCTGAACCGTTATCTTCTAAGACAAAGAGGGGTCAACGTTTGTGGTGTTCTGGAAAGTTCTCGCAGAAGCGAAAATTCCAGTATTTTTTTGTTTGTAATTGAGGGCGATTACTTTTTGACCAATAAATAAACTGAAAATTAAACGAAACAATTAAGTGTGCATAAACTGCTGCTTGTAACTTCGACATTCATTAGAAACCAAGGTTACCAAAATTGGTTTAGTTTTTTTCTTAAGGTAAAACAATTTGTTTGTCAAACTTCAAAACAGCTGTTCATAGTGTTTGGCAACTAAGCCGATGCTCAAATAAAACTTGTTATGATATTATTTTATCATTTAATGTCTTACCGTTGGGATTATTGAGTAAAAGTTTACCAAACGTTTTTACTTTTGTCTTTGGAGCACAAATACGTCACCTTATAATGACGACACTTATTGGTAACTATGCGGTTTTAGGAACTTTGGTCAGTGTTACCAGTTGTTTAGCCACTTTTCAAATAATGTTTTCGATGGTGTAATTTTGTGATTTTAATACCTTGTTCATTATTTGTCTCAGTTTTACAGCTTTGTCAGGTGTGAATAACTATTCTGTTATATTTTGCAACATTTAACGTTACCGCGATAGTCGAAAGATGGTAATGTTGTTGAATATTGAATGTTTTGTTGCATTGCGTTTTTTTGGTAGCCCAAAAAGCTTTGGTAGTTTGGAATGTCGTTGTCACTATAAACTGATTGACGTGTCCATAGCACCTGCCGGGTTCAAAAACACGCAACATGGTCCGAGTCGAAAAGCAATGTCACGGCTGATTTGGTGTGTACAAGTCGGTGTCGGTACACGGTACAGGTAACTGTATACAAACCGACAGAATAAAGTGGCTAATGGTTCGATGGGAAGCCTTGAACTGTATCTGTCGTCTTTTCAGTAAGCTTTGATCTTAAGGTGAACCCACCTGGTGTCTTGTTCGCGTCAGGACAAAATTGTTGTGGTTATATTGAACTGCTTTCGTAATTTTTAACCGAAAACAAGAAAGCTGTATTTGAAAGGCAGTAAATGCACCCTCTTTCTAACACACGTTATTTGGTATTCTTCGGACTAATTTTGTAAGAAATCTTTCCGATGTCTATTAGATCATCTTATCGTTTTAATAAGGGCTTTTCGAAATTCATGTACGTCGTATGTGGGTATTGTTTTCCGTAGTGGTTGTACTAAACTGCAACAAGCAATTTGGTTTTGTATATTTAACGCGTTAAATGCAAACTGTGGTTCTATATTTGTAATGCGTTCAAGTCTTACATTAACAACACCAAATAGGTCTTGCTATGATGCAATTTTACTGCCAAAGCACGAAAAGTCAGCATACCCCATCTTGGCAACGCAGTAGACACTGCCTGTTGCCTCGTGATGGATTGCGAATTCTTTATGAGCTTGTATAATGCTAACCTATTTTTGTGTATATTAACAGGGTCAACATTTTGGGTCACATTTTTCAACAAACTTTGGCAATGGGTTAGTTTTAGGATTTTCCCAAATGAGTGGAGTGGTGCCCACGTCCAGTGAATCACAAGGATCGGGTGATGATTCACCGCGACTACGCCATGCACTGGATGAAGCTGTTCCCCAAACTAATCTACCCCAACAATCGGGTGATGTTGAACCCCAACCCAGTCTGCCCCAGGGATCCCCTGGCGTTGTACCCCAATCACGCCCAACCCAATTGTGCCCAGTCAGTCAAGAGGACACTGTTGTAAATATTGTAAGTAAAGTAATCAAAAAAGTCTGCGTTGAATTTTAACAGTTTCTGTGTTTTACAGGATGTGGCGCAGTCGCCTCAGTTCGGAGACAGAATCACCCACATTAGTGGACCAGTGTTCAACGCACCAGTAGAACTTCATCAACATTTCTACTCCACACAGCAACAACAACCGTTTCAGCACATTTGCGAACAGCCTAGCTCTTCATCACAACAACCTGAACCAGTTACTTTAGATGAAGAAACCTTGCCTAAGTCATTTGATGAAACCCCGTTTGAATTGCATGAACCACCCACAAGGCGAAACCAGAGGACTTCATCACTGGGCAGGGAATCAGAAGTCCTTCGTCCAAATGGAACACAACCTTCCGCAGCGACATACCAATCTACAGCATCGCTAAACCAACAAGCCACAGGAAATGAAAAATGTAAGAATATACCTAGTAATGGTTATAGATCTCCTAAGGCCGGTTTGTTCCTCCCCTTTGGTCAGGAAAAAAATGCTCACACCCCCCCAAAATATGAATTATAAAACAAAACAATAGATAATGTAGTAGATCACCAAGAATTTTCATATTTTAATGGTTGTACAATGCAAGGTGTTTGAGGTATAATGGAAGTTTTGGCCGCTTGGGTCGTAAACTTGTCAATCACACTCTTCAGAGGACCAAGCGCCATGTCGCAGGCGGTCGTCCGGTGGCTAAAATTAAGCTATAATTGGGCAGCGATAACCTCATTACCTTTGCGATGTCGCGATGCAAAGGACAATGCGTCACAACAACTGTATTCATTAGTCCTGCCATCTCGCTGCTATACAAAGCTAAGGTGGGGATGTAAAATGCGTTTGCCATATTACACTTCAAAATATACGTGTGTTGCAATAATTCTGCTCCCATTTACAATTTTTTTACAGCACATTTGTGTGTAAGCCAATATTTGGTCTTTCAAAGGGCAAACGTTGTTGTTAAATTTATAGCGGAAAAAAGGATTGGCCCTAAACTAGCAAAGACCAATACACTTAGGAATTAACGCATGGTTGCACTTGGGAAAGGAAACATAGAAAACATATTTAAACATTGTGAATTTAAAGTCGTCAAGAGTTTTTCATGTAATTAGGTCAAGTTTTCCGCAATCATTTAAGATTCATGTAATTTAGTGCCGAATGTAAGCTGATATTTTTTTTCTAAATGGCAAAACCTTGTTGTTGAATACATACAAAATCACCGAAACCGTGTTTGGAATTTAAGGACATCAGGAGTTTTTTGTCCGGTTGGTTGCGAGTGCGACTTGACTGAAGGTTACTATAGGTCAACCTAGTCTTGGGCAACACTGTTATCAATAATTTAATCTATTTGTGCAATGATGAAGCTTACAACTTGGTTTGTGGTGGGCCTACAGATTATTATTGGCATGGCGTACAAGTGATTTTGTTGAATTCGGCAAATATATTCTTTCCTTTTTTCGAATCCAAAATAATATGAAAAGATGTTTTTTTTGCCAGGCGAAAAGCTTTGCATTGTGAACACTGACGCAGTTGCAATAGGTAAAACAATATTTTCCTTTTTTAGGTGAACAGTTTAAGTCTTTGCTTAAAGACAGAGCTGAAGCCATCGCCAGTGAAGAATCGTCACTCGCAGAATTCTCCGACCGACCTATAACTCCCGTCAATCTTTCCATCGTCAGCAAACCACAACAAATTGACGACGAGTTTCAAGCAGAAGGCCATTACCATCGAGGAGTGGAACTTGCAAAGGTTTACGAAAGACCAGAAAGTGACATCACCGGTGAAGAAATGTTCGCTCGTGCAAAACAAACTGCCCAGCAAGCGGCGGAGAAAAAATTCGGCCCGGATAAAATACAAGCAAAGCAAAACTACATCGAAAAACATGGGAATGTAGTTGCTGTAGTTGGACAAGCTGGAATAGGAAAAACCACGTCAGCGAAAAAGTGGGCCCTGCAAGCTTTGCGTGGAAATTTGTGTGAAAACGTGTCCTTTATTTTTTACATTGTGATTAGACTCCTCAACTTCACAGAGAAGATGACACTCCTTCAGTTTCTTCTTTCCACCATGTTACCTGGATTAGCTCTCACTTCTGATGAAGCAGCTTTGCTTTTCGGTGTTTTACAAAACGACCGAAATGTTTTGCTGATTTTCGACGGGATGGATGAAGCAGGCTTTGAATCATTTTCCACGCAAGTTCCGCTACCCCTACTACATTCAAAAAGTACAGCAGAAAGTTACCTGAAGCATCTCGCGGGAGGAAACTTGCTTCCTCGTGCTCGAAAGCTGTTCACATCACGACCAGCACAACTATACAAGCTCAACCCTTCATACCGGGCAATGTTTATAGTTCAGATCCTTGGTTTAACCCCCAGATCACAGGAAGAACTCGGACGTCAGATTTGTGGAAACAAGCATGTTGTTATACACCAGAAACTAGTCCAAAACCGCAACGTTTTTGCATACTGTTATGTTCCTGTCAATTTCATTTTGACACTCAACTATCTGATGACGTACGATGGAGATATTCAGTTCGTTTCACTTACACGAGTTCTTGCTTTCACTTGCGGTCAATACGTAACAACCGAACATCTGAAAGGCCAAGAATGCGCGTTGGACAAACTGGCCAAAATGGCTTGGGAAGGGTTTCTGTTGAACAAGACAGTGTTCAATGCAAAAGACTTCGAAATAGCCGGAATCAAACCTTCTACAGCCGATGCCTTCCTGAACACCTCAGTTACAAGGCGAGTGAATCTCAAGCTGACGATATTGGATGGGCACAAACTTCGGTATTTTCTCACCTCATCTGGCAGGAGTTTTTTGCGGCGTTCTACCTGATGATGATCATGCCTCTTGACGAATTTAAGAAGCATTACAAACAACTAAGCAAGGGCAGATGGGAAGTTGTTTCCAAATTTGCCTTCGGAATTTACGATCCTACGGTTTTCAATGGACTTGAAACCCTTGTCCCAACAAGCTCCAGTGAAGATTGGTTGCTCAAGAAGTCCTTGCTTTCTGAATTTCTCATCTCGAAGAAGAACCTGAATACAGAAGAAATTAAGCGAGTTTGCAGCTGGGCTTATGAGACAAATGATCGCGTGATTGCTTCGTCTTTGGCCTCCATTCTACCTGACGATCTCGACCTCCGCAACCTATCTCTCCTTCTAGTTGACTTCGAAAATCTTTCCTTCGTGCTTCAGCACAGAGCTAACCGGGTAAAACTTCGGATTTAATAGCGCTATTGCTTGCTAAATCTTGCTAAGGGAAGGTAAACTGCAATTGACGTGTGAAAGCCAAACAAATAATATTCTAATAAATCTATGCGGTGTAGCAAGTCAAAGATTATTCTTGCCAATGCTAACTACGTAACTTATGGCGAGAAAAAGACGAGAATGTTGTTGCTGACTTAAATTTATCTAGATTGGTAACGTTTACAATATGCAACTTTTTTCCAAAATGTGAGGTGATCCCGAACAAACCCTTTATTCTAAATAATTGACACTAGTTTGTCCTGTATTTTTTTTTTAAAGTGTTTACTTTTTATATGAATTTTTTTACTTCCTGCTTTATGAGGCACAACCTACTCTATCAACAATTGTAAAGCTTTGAAGTTTAATTTTTACACCTGTGTATAGCTAGTGAGTTGAATATATGGATAAATCCCGGGATTACCTGGGATAGACGAAATACGTCACCTTGTTTTCTTTTTCAATTTTTGCTTTTGCGGCTTCTCATGCGTTGTTTTGCATTTCCATCAGCTGAAGTGTCTTGATCTCACACTCACCAAGATCGATGATTCTCGTGCTGGTTCGCTTGCTCGTTGCCTTCACAACACTGAAGAGCTGCTGCTGAGGAAATGTGAGATCGGAAGCGAAGGAGTCAGACTACTCTGCGGTTCTGTACTTCAACTACAAAACCCTGTAAAAAAATTTTTTTTTTGGATCCGTAACATCCGTACAGTGCCTCTGGTCACAGTGACCTAGTTTAAACGCCATTAATCTGAACATGTTAAACACACACTTTATACGATTTCCTGTTACTAGGTTTTGTAACCAATAAACTATCGGGGGTAGCCAAAATACGACACTTTGTTGTTTTTTCCACTGTGCATTTGTAACGACTTGACATGTATTGTTTGCCTTAAGTTGAAGAAACTTAACCTCACCTGGAACGAGATCGGTAATCCGGGGGGGGGAGCTTCATTGGCTCTTTGTTGCGGCGTTCTCACAACATTGAAGAGCTGCTGCTGAGGGGATGTAAGATCGGAAGCGAAGGAGCCAGACTACTCTGCGACTCTGTACTTCAACTACAAACACCTGTAAGAAACAATAGTTTTTGCAAGCAAACAAAATTTAAAACTATTGGTTCACGACTATTCTATTTACGAAAAGCTACTTCGGTTTGTTTAACGAGGGACAACTTACTATTTATACCCAGTGGCGATTCTACGTAAAGCTTATAATGCTTTAGCCTTTAATGCAACAAAATACACACGCAACTGTTTTTGGGTTAGTTTTTAAACCAACATATCTTTGGGGAAGAATATAATCACAGACCGGGTAGCAACCTCGGATAACCGAAATACGTCACGTTGTTACTT
>QXVZ01027436.1:0-12313 GCA_008931825.1 Phallusia fumigata
TTTTATTGCGTGTGCGAATCGACTGGGGGCAGTGGTCGTACAAATAGCTCGCAGTGACAGGAAATGACAAGTGATTTGTGACACAAAGTGCAACAGTTGTTCGCGTTCAGTTGCTCCTCTGCGAATGTATTTAAAACACCAATGTTTCGACGTCTCATGCAAGACGTCTTTATAAGAGTATTGACATTACTTTTGTCGTAAACAGAACTGGCATTCTAAGTGCAACAGCGACAGTCCATTCTCTCCACCAGATAGCAATGCAGAAATTCCAAACTCGCAAACTAAACAAATGCTTCGTCTACTAAGATGTAGCAGATGTCACTGCCCATAATCGCTTTGCTACAGCGTTTGTCCAACACCATCGTTGTTCCTTAGCAGGTGCGAGATGCAGCGATAGATCATTTTGTCAAAAGCACAGCAGGGCGCTTCGTTATGTCCACCTTCGCGCTGTAGGTGGTGGAAATGTAATAGCCCTGTCAGGTTTGCATGCAGCTGCCCTAAACGACATTGATCTAGTATTAGCTTACATCGTTTACACGCTCACCTGCTGCGTGCATTGATCTGTCCGCATTTTTTTTGCACCGTGTGTGTATTTAAATGGAATGGAGCTGAAAAGCCTGTTTATTTGTTTGCTATGTTAAAAAGTGAAAACNCTCACCTGCTGCGTGCATTGATCTGTCCGCATTTTTTTTGCACCGTGTGTGTATTTAAATGGAATGGAGCTGAAAAGCCTGTTTATTTGTTTGCTATGTTAAAAAGTGAAAACCCAGTAAGGCTGTAGACAGAGAAAGAGGTGTGTGAGAACTGGTTTAGAGTGGTGCCATCTGCACACTGGTGGTACTAATAAAATATGACAGTAGATATAATATTCAGTAAGTGAAATCTATGTTCTTGATGTTGTTTTAGTTTAGTTTTACTAAAGGTTCGGTGTTTTAAGGAGAACAATGCTTAGTGAGTAATGTAAAAAAACTGCCACGTCGGTTTGCCCAGATTACTTAATGTTGACTTATGATCGCCTACCGATTTACCACCGTATGAGCATTGTTAAGGCTTGACCAGCTGCCCTATGTACGAGTTTGCCCCCAAATCGGCGTTAAGCCCTGTAATGTTAAAGTACGTGACCCGTTGCAAAGAATCTTGCCCATGTGTGTAAGCCAATCGCCCCCACCTTCGTGATCGATGTTTAAAAGCAAATATTACGGCGAGTGTGCTGACCTGGTCTCCCAGCAGCTACTGTTTGTGCCAGCCTTACTGCAAGGCCAGTCTGGAACTTGTTGATGGGAACCAATTGTCTGTTAATCCCACTGCCGATCGGCCGATTCGGGCCAAACAAACAGTTGGCTTGGTTTCGTTTTCGCCGGATATGTTTACACTACTAAGCATTTTTCCCTAAAAAGCAGATAAAGAGCCCTGTTTTGTTGTAAAAGACCCAAACCAAAGTTAAACAGCAGTGTACTGTACAGTACATGTACATATACGATCGTTCCTTTTTTATGTTGAATTTAGTTGCTTTATATTTGTGTATTATACGTGGTATTCCTACATGTAGAAGGTTGTATATAGGTGTACTAACTTAATAATTTATCCAGGATCAACTTCTTCACCTAACGAGGTCCGGCAACACCCGGGACTTCCCCGTATGGGTACGGGAGCCGTGCAGGCCTCGGTTACGTCACCCAACACCATGCCAGCACCCTCCAGCCAACACTACAACCAACAGGTTAGCAAAGTTGTAAAGCAAATTGTCGCTAAAAACGTTTAATCACTGTGATAGTAAAGTACCTTTAATCCCTCGAGTTACTCTTGTAACGCCTTCTCTTTGTGTGCGTACAGACCCCGTCATCAGTGATGACATCACGCGTTTCGGCACCTATGGCCGTCGATGCGGATCACTACGACCCTGTGGTGACCACAACCCTTAAACCCACGTACGAAGTGGACGCCACCGGAATGTGGAACTTCTCGAGAGGCGCCGAAAGCGACCGGTAAGTTTTTTACCAGTTTTTACCAGCAACCGCAAATACAATGCGTTCGTTTGTCGATGTGACAAAACCCAAGTACTGATATCAAATGGCCGAAATATGAAGCATGACTTCCATTAAAGTAGATGTATATAATAGCGGACCGCACCATGCGATTATCCATGTAAAACCAGGTGTGGATATGGATAACAGTAAGAGGTCTTGATTCTATGTTTATTTAAAATTTCGTCGTATAATTAGAAGCGGACTTGGACATTTAAAAACATTTCTTTCATGCGATATGCATAACATCAACATGAAACCACGTTAAAGCTCACAGGATTTTGTCGTTGTTCAGCGAAGTTACCGAACGGTACCAATCTTTCTTGTTGGATAACCCAGTTGCCCTTTAATTATTCATGACTGAAAACTTGTGGTGCCTTCTGAGATTTTAAGTTTCTTTGCTAAAAATCTCGAAATTATTTTTTAGCACTGAAAAGCTTGCATTTTGACAGCTCCGTGTGAGTTTATCCAAATTTCTGCAGTAATTCGCTTGCGGTTACCACGCCCCCAACCTTTGAGCGAAAGTTATTGTTACACTCACGCTACTTAAGAATTTCCCCGAAATACTGTGACGAAAAATTCAATTACATGCGGCCCGTCGTCAGCTTTAGGACTATAAAGTTCAGTGGCTTCGTGCCTCACACGCGTTTTGGATTCGGTTCTGGCACCTCGGAATGCGCGGTCCATGTCGTAGATATTAAACCGCGCTGATTTGTTTTGTCGCGACTGGTTGCTTGCCAGCCACGCGAAATCTCGGCGAGTTGTTGATTTGCTTGCTAGGCATACTGCGGTTTGGTGGCGTCAGTTTTACCCAAATCCCTGTTTTGCAACAAACTCGCAACTCGTCTGGAGGACTGGTCAGGAGAATGTCCAGTCTCGTTTATTGACCGTCCATCCATCATTGCCATTATCAACCTGTCACAGCCTCACGTTTTTACATTAACTCGTCTGAACGCATGTAAACCACCTTACCGCTATTTGGATCACGCGGCTCTCCATCGAGTCCAGCTCACATCGTGGTCGTGTTTACAAACATTTGCAAGCGACGGTTAACAAATTGCCTCTGTTTCACGCTTCAAGTGGGAAGCGATTGTACAAGACTTGTCCAATCGTCGATCACGCCTTGAAAGGGATCAACGCGCAGGCCCCAGAAGCATCGCCTTACTACTTAAATCCACTGGGGTCAAGTGGTCATTTCTTGGGGTCAGTCGTTCGTCAACTAGTCATCTGTCCGTCTCAATGAGCCATTAAGTCTCAACCTGAGGCCGAATGGAAATCTGCGCTTTAAACTGGGGTTGGATTTGTTGGGCGTGATCCGAATACGTTAGCACAATGCTTGCAGGTCCGTCCCCACTCTGTCACCATTAATCTATCGTCATGACCGATTGATCACCGCCGTGTCACGTGTTTGTCATGGCTGAGTGCGTGTCGGTATGCTCAGGTGCTAGTAATGCGCAGCAAAGGAACGTCGCTCCCGGAATTTCAAAGAGCTGTTTGAAACGGTTGTTTGACGACGGCTGGGGATAAAACCGGACCAGTTTCGAACCGAATGGCAATATACCGCATATTGTTGACACATAACATTTCCGCCAAACGTGCCTTTTCTGGCCCAATGGCAATCACCTTGAAGGTGTGTATGCTTGCACAAGACCAAAATTCGTCGCACGCTTTTGCCTTGTCGGCACAACACCCCGGTTAGATGTCGCCGGTTAAAAGTATGCGGTCGTATTGGGTTCCAAGCGGACCACACGCAAAGTTTGTGTGGCCGCCGTGCGACCTGTTGCCGCTTACCTAACCTAAGGGGCGACATGTTGTTGTGTGGCTGCGAAAGCGTATGTTGCTTAGCGGTGATATAACGGTTTCTTGTCGCCACGTTGCGCCATTTCAAAACAGTTTCGTCCAAAAAAGGAGAATCGCATCACAATCCAACATTTACATGAGCAAGCTCCGGCGGTTACGGGGTCAACCCAAGAGCGTACTGGTAATGAAGCTTTACTTGAACAACAACCAATCGCCTGTGCGCACAAATCCGGCAAGCAAATATGACCGTGCATTCTTACGGGCATTGGTTACGCCTATTAATGGACCACCAGCCTCGAATTATGCGCGTGCCGAGATTACAGGCCGTTTGCTACGAGACAGTAGAGCGATGCCGAGCGCTAAGGTTCCGAAGTTGCCAGTGTGCTGAGTTAAGGGTGCGCATTACAATGACGATGTGGTTTGGTAATATTTACCAAATTTTGTGTTCGTGATCCCCTAGCGCTAAAACGCTTCACGCTACGCAGAGTGCAGTTTTTTTTTATAAAAGTTATTTGCCCAGCCTCTACTCTTGTGGTATTGTAAGCACGTGCGGCGCGGGCGCAGTATTTACCAACATGCTGCAACGCATTTCTCCAGACCTTTGGGTCGTAGAAATGCATCGCCGAGGCGCTTGTGTGTTTTGTACACGGCGTAGTAGCGATGTACCGAAGCACAACAAATTATAATCTCGATCGTCATTTTGCGTCCACATCACATCAACCGAGGCTTGTTGTGTGTTACCGCGTCATACCGGGCGTTTGGCGCCTCCAAAAACTCGTTAACGCACCGGCCCGACGGATCAAGTCTAATTCCCTGGTCTATCGCATTACGGGAAAAGGCTCTTCTGAGTAAACCCGGCGACGCGCGTAGAAAATGACGCCCAGTGATGGATGAGGGCCTTCAATGCTTGCAATAGTCCTGACAATAGAGATCCGAAAAGTATTGCTCGATGACCAGTATGGCAAATTGAATATTTAGGACTTAAACTGTAAGTCTGTTTAAGAATTTACCTACCTGATGTTGCGTCCTAATCCACCTTGGTGTAGGCAAGTCATGGTACTTGTGACTATGTCCTGTTACTTTTTTGCTGACAAACTTTAAAGCACTGTTAGGCCGCATTTCCTTTGTTCCATTGTTGCTGGAAATTCCTGTTGGTCCCGAAATGCGTATCAGGGCCGGGACCCTTGTCACTCGGGCGTGGGAAACGTTGCCCGCGGTGTCATTTCATTGCACAGCTCGCTTCTCCTTTGCTAGCCCTTATGCGCAGCCTCAATTGTAAGTATTTTACGTTTTCTTCACGTAATGCGGAAATGTCGCGGAAACAAAGTTTGACACTTGGGCTCACGCTTGACCGTTTAAGACGTCGCTTTTACCTCAAAACCTTTGGGGTCTAATCGCTCTCCCATGAAGACCCGATGAGTAGGGTCTGGTTTAACTCGCTGAGCCCAGACCAACAAATACGCGCGTCAATGCCAAGACCCTGTACAAAGACGGCGACGGCTGTGGTGAAATCGTATCTCGGCATAGGTTCTTAGCTTCGCACTCGAACGACTTTGAAGGCGGAGAATTCAGTGCCACGTCTGGGTGCGAATGTGACACTTCCGATTAGCTGTGACGAAGTGCAACGCCGGGTCGCCCCGGTTTGAGAACATTTGGGCGTCTTCATTAGATTGCCCTTTAGTTAAAGGTCGTCCTTTGCCTTGACTACCAGAAATGTGTTCTCTTTGTGTTTGTTGGCAACAAAACCCGACAGCGTTTGGAACTGTTCGAATCGTTCGCTTGGCTGGAGTTCCGAAATACATCCCTGTAACGTGCAAGCGCTTGTAACGATGATTTTTGCAATTTGAGCGTGTTAAAAGCAGACAAAGAACTCTCTACGTTTCCCTTCCAGTGCATCAATTACAGGATTAAAAAATAGCTGGTCTGACAGGTACTTCGCCTTTGCTCAACAAGGCAACTAATGCCTATCAAACCGGGTGTGGGTCATGGGACGCGCTTAATTATCTCTGTCCGATTTTAACCCCATCCTGTACATGAGCCAGGCACAAGCGAGCTTTTCTGCATGTCATGCGTATCAAAACACGCCTACAGCATACCGCATGCGCCCGAGCAGCGGTTTAGGCCTCACCTCGCACCGTGACACGTGACATGAATGCCTCTATCCATTATTTGTTCCGCCCGTTTTGCCCTGCTCCCAGCGCCAGACCGCCTGCCATCGAACGCCAAGAACGCGTCGACTCTGAAAACCTGAGCGCCCGTGTTTTGCCGTCCCTGTCAGGAGCGAAGACCTAGTAAGTCCACCTATTTCGAAAACCCATCAATTAGAGCAAAGCTAAAACGCACAACAAAGGGGCTTTGAAGCCGTTATATAATCCCTGTACGCCGCAAAGAGTCTCGTTGCTTACGTTTGGCGCAAAACGCAAAACTTTCGATGCCTGCTTTCAGCATCGATAACCCACAAGGCCATTACTCACATTCACACTGTGTTGTTACTTAAGAAATTATAAATTATTTTGGACCAATAGCTAGAATTGACCTTGCAACTACAGCATAGCACCCCCGTCGCTGAGACAAGTCCACATGCTGGACTGGGTTCCGATTCTTGAAATGCATAGAATTACAATGCTCTGGATCGTGAAGCGTCCAAACTACTTCACACGTGCCGTGGTTCACTGGTAGTGTACGCGCCGCGACCTTGGCTTTGTCGTGTGTTTAGTGTTTTTGTAGCCTCACAGCGTTGTGGGTCAATTGGCCGTTTTGGCACGTCGCGTTTCGCCCGGTGACGCCGAAATACCCCAGATGTGTGCTTCCAGTTTCGTTTCTGCGTTATCGATGCCGGTCTATCTCCACATGCAGTTGCCTTATGCAAGGTCAAGTGGTCATTTCTCCGATTTCCGAGATTAGACCGAAATCAATTCGCGTCTACAAAGTGCGAGGTGTTTGCACAGCAACACGGGCGAGACAGCGATTCGCCTCATTATGCAGCCTCGTATTACCATTAGCCTCACACAAGGCATGCACGCGTGCGTTCTTCCAAACATCGTCGTAAGTGTTCGCCTGAAAGAGTGCCAAGCTGTTCCCTGAGCCAACGCATTAGCTGCCTATTTTCCTGTGGATGAACTTTTGATTTCGGGTTACAAATCACGTTGTTTTCCTGTAGTTAAATTAGCAAGATCAGTGGTAGTGATAAGCGGTCGCTGTGTTAACCGCACTAGGTATACCACTTCAGAACCCCGATTCCTAAAAGCAACTAGGCGCCAAATTTGTTGATAATATTTCTTGCTACGTCTGTTTAAGTCACTAACATTTTTCTTCTTTTTAGATCGGGCTTTGGTGGATACACCCCCGGGATTCCATCTTCCCTTCCTCCACATACCACTCCCAACTCATCAGCGACCGGTAACAGCACCACGGCGCGTTTTATGAGCAAGCGACCGTCGCTGGCTGGACGTCACCATTTCGACCACAACCTTCACCACCACAGGAGGGAATCAAGACAGCAATACACGGGAAACTTTAAGAAGTTTCGAAGTCGATTTAAGACACGGTTTTCGTGGAAATGCGCCGCTATCTCGTTTATCCTCATCTCTCTGCTCCTTGGAGTCTCGCTGCTTGCATTTTTGTTAGGTGAGTAATAACTCTTACGTTTGTTTATTCGGCTACATGAATCGTTTTATTTAAGAGCTGTACATAAAAAGACCCATAAACGATGCTTGTGTGCCCCTGTGTTTTGCTAATGCTTTATTGTGTAGTAGTTCTGCAGTACCTTAGTAAAGCCGCGGATTTTCAAACGGCTATGGGCAAAACGCAAGTCGCCTCTGGTGAAAAATCTGCAACCGCTACAGTTGCGGGCCCGCAGATAGTTATCTCCTGTCCAAAGAAAACACGACCTCGTGCATAATTAGCACCACTGTTGTGTCTACATTACGACTCGGGTCGAGAGCGCTTGGCGTAGTAGAGATGCCGGCCCAGATAAGAGATGTCTAGGGATGGTCGTTCGTTCTCCGACCTCNAACTGCTACGGGCAAAACGCAAGTCGCCTTTGGTGAAAAATCTGCAACCGCTACAGTTGCAGGCCCGCAGATAGTTATCTCCTGTCCAAAGAAAACACGACCTCGTGCATAATTAGCACCACTGTTGTGTCTACATTACGACTCGGGTCGAGAGCGCTTGGCGTAGTAGAGATGCCGGCCCAGATAAGAGATGTCTAGGGATGGTCGTTCGTTCTCCGACCTCAATACCCCGAGGCGTTTAAATATTACTTGGACTGTTACCAAAATCCGGCGACCCCTGGTGCCTAGGGCTTTACGGAATATTAATCACCCAGTTGACATTGACATTCCAAAAATTCGCATTGGTAGGTTAATTAAAATGACGGCCTGGCCTCCGATTAGTCACTCTTAAATATAGACCTTTTACTAATAAAGCATATATAGAACTAGAACTTTGCAGAACGCATCATGTCTTCCTTAGGCTTGCTTGGAAAATGAAACGTCATAACTTTACGTTCCTGACATTTTAGCTTCCAGCGTGTTTAGTTTGTCCCTCGCTTTGTTTTTTCTGTGTGTAGCACCGTACAACTTGACCTCTGAACCAAATCAGTTGCTTTAACAGCAAACCGCCCACTTGCAGCAACAAATTGCTAAGTCCAAGCCGCTTTAGTACTTTGATAATCTTTGAAGCTCGTTGATGAAGATAGACAGAGATCGAAATCAGAAACCTATTTATAGTTCTCAAATCTGAAGACAAGAGTTACATTGAATCACTGCCATCGCCACATGTCAGTCAAAGTGTTGTGTAACTGAGTATAGATGCAAGGAACGATAACACTCATTTACGAATTTACAAAACAATAAAATGTTTTTGCAATTGCTTTTTCGTGCAGGTATCTTCAATTCGCCGGTATCTGTTACGGCCGTCGGTGTTCCAACTAAATGCAGTTCCAACGGAGATCCAATTACCACTGTGTCGCTAAATCCTGACGGTAAGTTCCAAATAGCGCAAAAACCACAAAACCTAGTTAGTCACAAAACCTAGTTAGCAAATTCACAGCACGGAATAGAAATGAAACCTGCGTTTTCACAGGGCCGCGAGAAGTTTTGCAATTTAAGAGGAAATCGAGTTTCGAAGTCGATCCGTCGTCATTTAGTTGGATGCAAATCTATGTGGAAGAACCTTCTCACATAAAATTCAACTGCTCGCTGGGATCCAAAGCCCAAATCGCCGTGTATGGAAGAAAGGGCCTTCGACCATCCCACACCAAGGTAGGCGAATTAAAACAGCGTCAAACAGAACATACACGAGTTGCTTACACAAAACCATTCAGGCTTGTTTGCTCAGAAAGGAATTTTAATCCTTAGGTCGACCTTGTCACCATCTGTTGTACTTTTGGGATAACGTTAGGAAAAACAAGCCTAAATTACCCTGTTACGTAGTTGTTGCTGGCACTGGGCACTAAAGAAGTATAAAGCCGCTCAAAACGAAGGTAGCCTTTTGCGCCCGTCCAATGTCAGGTCAGCTGCGCGGGCACGTCAAAACAAGCTCGCAAAGTCAAGTAGTTTTCTGCTTCGTGTCACGGGCGCTGAGTTAGGTAGGCTCCGTTGCCAACCGACCATGAGCCGTTTCACGCCGAATGCGCGCTCGACAAGTTACTCACCATTTAAGCATGACCCAGACTCTAGCCTAGCATTATCACTGCTGGCAAGCTTGGTCTGCTTCCCGTTACAACCGGTTCTTAGGCTTTACTGATCACTGGACACTGGGTATAGTTTGAAGCAGTCCGCCTGTCCCTAATACTTTGCGCAAACTTGCGAGCAAGAAAGTGCGTCAGTAACCCGACACTTTGCATACCTTGTAATCCGCGCAGTGGTCAGCGAAATGAAAACCTGACGTGACAGCCTGACGACTGACATATGCCGCGTTGTGACGTTGTTGAAAAATGCTTCAGATAGCTGACATGTCATAGGAATTGGGATAAAATCGGCAAAACAACAAAGATACTACGAATTTGTGTCAACACCTATGACTTAATTCAGTCGGAATGGATTTAGTGACCACAAAGCAGATGCTTACTAAACAACACCACAAACGCGAAAACAAGCTTTAGTAGTTTAACCTAGTTCTTGTCGCGAAGGTTATTAGACGAAACCGCGGGAGATTTAGAATTCCAAGCAGTCTGGCAATGCCACGACTTTCATATAACTTCAAGATCGCCCACTTACTAGTCTACAAAATCCTCTGTACCAACATAGTCACAGGCCTTCTGCGTTTAAACTCGTATCAGTGCAATTATTACTCAGTGGTGGATCAGCACAGGCTGTTTGCTCGGGACTTAACCATGTCCAATGTATTTCACGTCGCGTAAGCTCCGGTCCGGCCTTAATTCGTGCCAGTATTAGCACTGTCCGAATTTGCAATGGTATGGCGACGGTCCTTGTACTACGTGGGTGGTCTAAATCAGTCGAAACTTAGGCGGAACTTTACCAGTTGAATTACGTACACATGTTTATTAACAACTTTTCAAGGTCCTGGTGTTGGTGCAAAGGCAATTCGTCATTCAGCAGTCGTGTGTTTACTAACTTTGTCGGTTTTGCGCGACCCCGACTCTCTAACCTTGTATGAAGACCGGTCTCAGACCGCTGGCTCGGGATAGAACGATCGCTAATGCATTGTTTGTTCCGGTTACGCTAAACGCATTCCAACTCGCCGTGAATCGCGCTAACGCGGCGGAAGGATTACGTCATGGAGACACAAAATACATACAGCTGTTCTCGATGCAGGTATCAGTCGTTTTCAACAGGCGTATAATGTTAAGCGGGATTATCGTGTATTTGGATATTAGGACAAGGTCTATTTCATTGTCATAACGATTGTTGATTGTTAACGTAATCCCCTTAGGCACGGTCAGGCGTACAGTCGCTGTGATTAGCTAAACCTCGGGCACATGCTTTCTCCTGTCACAAACCTATTGAACTTGCCTGGACGTTGGACCCCACATTTCTAACAAATCAAAGTTCACATCCCATAAGCACTTAACGCACGTTTGCACTGATCGCCATTCTTATCGGGCCCCTTTTAGGGGATTACAATTCAAGCAAGGGTGCAGTACACGCCGAAGCGTCACACAATGAGATAAGGCGTGGAATTAGAACGGCGCCTCGTGTCTGTAGTTTGGGTGCACTGCTCTTGTCCCACCTTCGTACTTAATCTTGCTCTTCACTGTGAACTGATGTCTGTACATCTTAACAAGAATTTGTCGTATCCAACAACTGCGACCACAACAACTTGGTTTTTCGTCTGGTGGGAATACTATTGTAAATTATACACGTACTTTATTTGGCTTTAGTTAGGCCGTATATAGTTTGTCTTCTAACCTTTTTCTTCTTTAACATTCCAGTTCAACTTTTTTGAACGAATCGACGGAGACTCCCTGCCTTCCACCAGGGCGCTTCAGACCTCCTTTGCCACTTTCGCCATCGAGTCTTCCCGATCCAGAAGGAGCATATCCTCCTCGCCCGAAGGAAGAGTTAACACCGGATTCCTTCAGTTCATGGAACCGGGAACATGGCACTTGGCTGTATTTAACGACGGCGAAAACGTGGAACAGTTTGAGATGAAGGCCTCTATTTCAGGTAAGGCTACATTTGAGCATGCCACTAAAGCGACACTCAAAAACAAGAACATCTTTTTACATGTGCGTTTTAGTACCTGACTACACTTTTAACATAAATTAGCTGACACACTGAACTCCTGGTCAACTTGTGTTTGAATTCACAGAGGGACTGTCACAATGTCCCAACAGCTGCCGAGGCAAGGGTGATTGCATCGCTGGCAGGTGCCACTGTTTTGTCGGTTTCCAAGGCAGCGACTGTTCACAAGGTACCTAGCTGTTTTTGTTAAAGCAAAGTTTTTAAACTTATCAACCATACTGGCTAAGCATCTTTAAAAAATAACATCACTGTGGCGTTTTTTCCTGCAAATCTAATATTTAAACACAACTTCCTTTTCTCAGTTTCTTGCTCGGTCCACTGCCGAGGCAACGGTGTTTACGCGCATGGGAAATGTGTTTGCTTCTCTGGTTGGAAAGGAGTTGACTGCGGTACGAGGTCTGACCAGTGCATTGTTCCCGATTGCGGAGGCCACGGAACTTGCGGAGGGGACGGCGTCTGCGAATGTGAGAAAGGATTTAAAGGAGAAGCTTGTGAAGAAGGTAAATCCCTTGAATATGTTTCCATTTGAGAACTCCCTAAAGAGGGGGTGTTTTTTTAAATATCTTCTGTGGGCATTTTTCCAATGGGAAAAACCTTTTTGCAGGGACTTTTTTAGCTTGCTTATAAATTAGATTTCTATGGAAACCTTGTTTCTGCAGTGGACTGCGTGGACCCGGGTTGTTCCGGTCATGGAATGTGCATCAAGGGGCAGTGCAGATGCAACAGGGGTTGGATGGGGACCACGTGTTCCCAGGAGGATGTCACGTGCCCTGCCGGTTG
>QXVZ01027442.1:0-11143 GCA_008931825.1 Phallusia fumigata
ACCTATTTTGAATATTGGGGAATTTCCACACACTGAAGGTTGAAATATTGGACTTTCCCTCTTAAAATTTCTGGATTCGTCCACGGCTGGGGCTATGGGGCCAAACAAATAAATCAATTTTGCACAATGGCATGTCATACAAACTGTCCAAATTTCACCTAATTTAAACATTGTTTAGTAATTTGACTTGGGGGCTATTGAGTGAAATGGAGCAATTATTACACTACATTGGCCCCATCTAGAATCTGTTAACTTAATCCCATCAAAGATTTTTTAGAAAGGTTAACCAGAGAGAGAAACAACCACTTGGGCCTCATGCATGACAAAACGGCATGGATATGCTGCAGGGTAGAAAAAAGAAAACTGAGTAAAAACAACATACACATGTATATATGTCCCCTTCAGAAAGGGGACCTATAATAATAATGCACCATAAAAGACAGATAGGAGCACCTTTGTTAAAAAGGTGTAGGGGGACTGACATCTACACTGATGATGGCATGGGTTATTGTCGAAACGTCTAATGAATAAAGCATGCCACTTTTAAAAGAACTATATGGGGCGGTACATTTTTAGTAGGAATTTTTACTTTACTCTTGCAGTCACAATATGTGTAATTTAACTGGCTAACACCTCTCACCGAAAACTCAGCATTTTCTTTCATATAATCCTCAATGGCCTTTTTTACATCTGGTGTTCCAAATACAGTCTGAAACATAAAATCGAAGTGGAAGGAAGTTTCACTGTATTACCATTTAAGATATACTATCACTTTTTTTTAAAAACATGTATATTTTCCACATTATTTAACATTGGGCCTTATAGGTACCTAAGCTTTTGTGGCATGATTGTTCTGCAGGTAAAAATGCATAGGTCCCCCCCACACACACAGAGTTGCATATTATGCATTTTTCCAGACAAAAAATTGTGAAATGACACCGATGTGCTAACTTTATGGTAATAAATAGTGAACTGGTGGGGTTTGAGGGTTAAACAGGGCAATCAATGTACCACAATATGGCATTACTGAAAACTGTCTAAATTTCATCCAATTCAGAAATTGTTTCATATACCCCATTTAGGGGGGCTAGCGGGGAAACCGCTGGGGCTATGGGGTACAACAAAGAATTCAAGCACCACAATGNTGAAAACTGTCTAAATTTCATCCAATTCAGAAATTGTTTCATATACCCCATTTAGGGGGGCTAGCGGGGAAACCGCTGGGGCTATGGGGTACAACAAAGAATTCAAGCACCACAATGGTTTTTCTACAAACCTTGTACATTTACCCTATTTGGATATTGTTTAATAGTTTGACCCATGTTGCAGGGCCAGTGGGGTAAATACAGGGGCTATAGGGTGAATAACTAATTTGATACACAACAAAAGCATGTTTTACAAATAGGAAAATTTTATCTCATTCAGACATTGTTTATAATTTGACCCATTTTAGGGGGCTATAAAGTCCAAACAAAACGGAGGACACACCACCATATCTAGCAGCTGTGAAAGTTTCATCCAAATCTGTCAAACATTTTTTATACTTATAACAAGTTGGAATGACACAACTTTAATTTTCAGGAAACTCTTTAAAATTCCTTCGCTAAAAAACACGAGGCCTGTTTTAGCAGGAATAATTGAACAATGGAACAGAAGATCTTTAACATATACCGGTTCTGGAGGGCTGTCTACTTCTTGTTTTTGATATCCAACTGGAGCATCAAACTCCAAACTGATATCGCATTCAATAATACACACAGCATCTTGAGGGCGAACTTCAAGAACATACAGTTCGTACCTAGGAAAAAAGCACTAACCTAAAACCGGTTAAACATTTGGCATAACACATTGGCTACTGGGGCTTTTTTGCATGCAAATCTTTTATGAGTTTTAGGGTGGTTATATTATATGCATGAAAAACACAGTTGTTGTCAAAACTGCTTTAGGCGAATTAAATTAAAAATGCACGTTCTCAGTTTTTTTCATTTCTAAAATATTGCAGGAATTACTATATATTTCCTTGTTAAAGACTTACTGTCTGTTGTTGTACTGAATGGCAATCACATCACCTTTTGTTAAACATGCGAAGTTTCTCAGTGCATTTTCAAGTCTTCAAGTACAGTGAGTCAAGAAGCTAACCAAATAAGTAGTGTTGGCAAGCCTGTCAATTGACCGGTCAAATATGGTCAATTGACAGCACTTTTTTAAACTGGTCAAATATGTTTTTAACTTTTGAAAGCAAATACTGTCAATTTTCCCAGGCTTGCCTCGAAATTTGAGTTTGAAAAATTTTTTGTAAGGGGTCAAACACTTTTTTGGTATCCTTCAGTAAAAGTTTAGATTTGGTGTGCGAATAGTTTTAGTTGTACCTTTGGGGTAGAGCTGGGGTCAAAAATAGTAGTTGCCTTTCACTAACACAATTTTACAACCTTAGCACCTACATAATGCGACAGTACAGTTGTTTTTTGGATGTTGGAAGGGAAATAACATTTGGTTTTATGATATTTAGTGAAAGGCTTGGGGTACTTGAAGTAAATAAACAGTCCTTGTTGTTGTTTTGTTACTTGCAATGATGCATATCACTAGCTTTTAAGCAAAATTGCATTTTACTAGTTGCTTAGTATTTGACCATATTTGACGTGTTTGACCAGCATTTGACGGTACAACTTCCGACATCCTTCATAAATGCAAATTTGAACAAAATTATATTAACCAAATGGGATTAAGAAACAGGTATTTGACAGAAAAAAGAACAGTGAAATAATGGGGACCTGTAATTATTCCATTTAATCAAAAACAGAAATGGTTTTATCCTGTTCTTGTGCAAAAGTTTCAGCGAATTGAAATATTTGAATGATTTTCCACAGATTTTAAACACTTCGGGCTGTGAATAAACTGACTTCAGTTTTATAATTTTGATACTTCTAAATATTAGACTGTTTAATGTCACCCCATATTTTTAATGCCATTTGTATGGAAAGAGACAAAAAAGCTGTTTTTTTGTTTACCCTATAAGTATTAGTTTACAGTCTGTAAGTTTATCAAAAAAAGTTACCCTTAAGTCTAAACTCTATTGCACTGTTGTTGAACAGAAAAAGTGTGCATTTAACATTCTACCTTCATGCCTAATTAGCAAAGTAGTTGATGTAAGCCTGAAGAGGGGGTTTAAAATATAGAGCAAATTGAAAAATACATTTAAAAAATGTTTTATTGGCTGGTGTAAAAACTTAATATAATGTGGNATAATGAAAAGCATCACAAATCATCGGTTTCTCAAAATGGCAAGGTCAGCAAGGTGGGTGATTCCCCTTTCAGGCATGTCCACGAAGAAGCATGTTACTTCGCTCAATACCACAAATACAGAAGATAGTGCATTTAAATAGAGTAAAACTCGCAGTTTTTGTTATTAACGTTGACCGTTAGTGCTATTGGGGTCAGGGGATGGGATTAGTAAAATAATTAAATTTAAAAAATGCAGATACAAACAACACACCAAGTGAACCAAGTGGACCTGTAGTTTTAAAGGCACCGGAACCACCTCGTGCGACACACTTAAATGCAGTATCAAATTGTGTGTAAAGTACCCACCATGCCCACCTTGCCATTTTAGAGGAACGCCAATCATTACCAAGATTTTAAACTTACCATATTTCAGTTTTTAAAGTTGTAGAACCACCACAGGAATGAGAAATGTGGGCAATCAATGCGAGCCACAAGTCGACTGTTCAGCTAGTATTTTTAAACCCAAAAGTGCCAATTTGAATTGACTAAAAGTAATACAGAACTGCCTAAATTCTAGTCTTGACCTATAAGAGAAAAAATTATTTATTTCGTCGTTTAGACAAGTCTAAAAACTACCTCCAGATTGACGCGGTTACTAAATGAACTACGGGGGTCCAACATAACTCGAACTAAGTAACACAATTACAAGACTACGCTGCACTAACCATGACAAAGCACAGTTTCAACTTTCAATAACATTTACGCATGATTGCGCAGTGTTTGTGTGTGTCATTCATAGATAACTTACTTTGATAAGTTGTATTTAAACACAACAAAAACTACAACGATGCCTTTCGGTCGTTATGGGGCGTGACTTACTCAATGAGCACAGAGAGAGGCACTATTAACTCAAATAAAACAGCATCGAATCAACAATTGGATCGAAGCTACGTTAATTCCAAGTAAAATTTAAACCTCTGTGACCGACGAATCATTTTCATTCGGTGAAGCAGATACAGACAGATGTGTTTTTAACTCTTTATTCTTCTCCAATACTCCAAAACGTGTATTTCGAACATTATTTCTGAAGTGATTTGAATCGAGTTATTTTGCTCGGTAAAACCATAGAATACTGTTTAGTATTCTATGGTAAAACACATTATAGCAACAAAACAACATATTATATTATTGAACGAGACTCCCGGGTTATAAAGCAAAGTGGATTGCCGTTTGGCCAACCTGTTGTAGTTTGATAGGTGCTACTTGTCTGATGTGTTTCTCGTATAAATTGTAGCCTAATAATAAATTAAATAAAAAAGGATCATCGCTTATATTCCAAGAACGGTTGTAAACGTGTTTCTTCTTTCCTAATTCTTGCCAAAAATTTGGTTGGGCGGACTTCGATTCATATGGCCCACCTCCGATATTTTTGATACGTTTTCTCTGAAATAAAGGGTTACGACTATATTAGGGGTTCTTGAACTGGGGCGCGTGAAGGATTCGCAGGGGGGGGAAGCTGGAATACTTATTAAGAAGACCCGGCTAGCGGCCCAGCAGTGATGTCAACTTGACACGCTTATTAGGGGAAATAATAGTTGTGGGATTTTTGTTTTTCTTCTTTTCCGTCACAATGGTGACTGTGACTCCACGGCAAATGGTCAGGTTGTACAAAATGTGTGATATGCTTTGAAAAGCAACGACGCTCTACGGCCAAATTGCTTGAACCGCCATCTTGACACGAGACACCGAGTTCGTCAAGGCACGTGTTGTCAATCAAGGTTGTCTGCTAAGTTGTGCAAGGATATGGATTCAGATCATCAATATCTGTTGTTTCATAAGGCGGTTCGTGGGTTGACGAATGGCAATATGTTAGCTCGTGTTTATAAGTTATAGGATCAGGAAGTGGAGCTATTCTTCGAAGATCGGGGAACACNTCGACGACTAAATAACCCTTTCAAAATTTACATGCAAGAATCTGCAAAGTTTGTTGGCTCCAGGCGGCTGCCACATCACCAACCATTTAGAACGCCAGTCGGCAAACAACAATGCCGGTGTTTTACACGTCACTCAAACTACATGAGAGAAACGTTTGTTTCGGATCGTTTTTTTTATGTGGGTTTATCCGTTTCAAACAAATAAAAAAGGGCAAACAAAAATGTGCATTGGTTTTCAAATAAAAATAAATCTTTTTTAACAACATAACTGTTGATCTTGGTAACAAAAACAGGGTTATCGTTTGCAGAAATAGAATATTACACAAACCGGTTATGTTTTTAGGCAGATACGATTTGGGATAAAAGTGCTTTGCAACTTATTTCTGCCTTTCGACGAACGTTAAGCTTGTTAATCACATCGTATTTTTTACAGTGTTTTCGTCCGTCGCCCACCACCGTACCATTTTCGCAACAGCTTATGTTTATCCTGGTAAAACTGTGGAGTGACCACTAAATTTACTCACTGGATGTGTGGCGTTTAGTTACACCTTGCAGGAATAGCAACGATGTAACTAATTTATCTTTGCCAATAAGCGACGGATAAAAGTATGAATTTGCACATATAAATAGACATATGCACTAAACCAAAACACAAGCTATTAGAGCGTTGACATTATTTATTACAATAGTTGCAAGAAAATTATCCACCACAATCACCATTAAATCATCAACAAAACAACACGACTTGCTTTTCGAAGACACAACAACGCACGTAAGAGGTCCGCTGATGATATCAAAGTAGGGAAAGAAATGTGTGCCGGGCCGTAATTAGCTTTAAGCCTATAACAATGCTTGCTTTCAGCAACTACATTTTCGCTGTCAATTAACGGGCATTTAGGTATTCAAACAAACTCATCTAGTGTTGCTTAATATGTGATTCGTTTTATTTTTTTTTAATATACAATAAGCAACAAACGCTGAACAGGCAATGGTCTTTGTTTAAATGGGTACTAACACGTCAAAGTGGAAATAACCTGCTGTTGTCTTTTTTGACTAGGTTACCAAGCACGGGGCAATGGCACGTCGTTGTGACGCAATAATAGGGAAATTGAGATGATAGACGAGGACTCGTACGGAGATAGCCATACGTGATGAATAGCCTACTAATCAATTTTAACAATCGTTTTGTCTGCTACTCCATCAGTTCCGTACTGCGGGATCTGGGGGAAGGGTCGGCCATTTAAACTGATATCCGAATGGGTAAACGAAGATTAATTTAATTTAGTACCGTACAGAACTGCCATCCATCAAGGATAGGAAACGATATAGTACGCATTGAGTTGGTACCTCGTTGGGAAAAAGTACTCCGTGGAATAAAGTCAGTCGCGTCTAAAACTGCAGGGCCAGGGCTGCCACTGAAAATTAAACGATATCCCAAGATTTACCTCACAAAAATCCCAAGATATCATTGTGGTGCAGGTATTGCTTACAAATCTAATGATATTACTGGATAACATTAATTCTCTAACCTTTAACTGCAGAAAATAAACCATGCCCAGTTCCATTTTTACTGAAACCGTGTTTAACAGCACATAAGCTACATTTTAGCATAATAGGATCAAAATACCGGAAAAAGAATTCTGCTAAGATCTGACTAACAGAAGTGATAATTGAAAATTTTTGATGCCTATCCGTTAATGATAGATTTTCATGATACATAATTCCACGAATCACATAAGATACTTTAGTTTGATTCATTGCCATCTGACTAGGGTCCATGGCCCGTCCCAAATTTCAAAATTGTACATTAAAGTAGGCTATTCCTGAAAAAAATCCTTAAGCTTTACATTAAGTTGGGTTACTTGGTCCCCCTCAAAATTTTGGGCTGGCTACGCTTTTGGTCCGGCGCTCGTTCCCATGCGATCACCGCTGGCGGTTGATGCTATTTGCGTCAGCTAAGTATATCGGATTGTTAAAATTGTATGTACTGCAATGGAGTTAGGCGATGCCCGGAAACACCAGACGTGCCAAGCAATATTATGCGGGTAATGCGAACCTGTGGTTTTTGACTTGCGGTAGGCCTTGAGAATGGAACTTAAAAATAGCATTCATGGACAGCAAAAGTAACAAAACATGCATACAATTTTATTTTTGGTAAACATTTTAGGAAATGACTTTGGTTATGAAATGAAATATTTACAAAGTTTGTAGACTCAACTTCAGTAAATATTTAATGATTCATGTGTTTACTCAGGCGTGACCCTGTTTGCAAATTGTGGTGAAGCTAACATGTATGGAGACGCAACACTTGCAGCTTAAGCATTTCTGGTGACAAGTTTGTTGCCTACAGGGGCCCATATTCTGACTCCTTCTTTTAATTTTTCAGGTAAAGAGAATTGTTTAGGCATACCATAAATTGTTATCCATGGCTAAATCTATTACTCTACCAAATGAACTTCAATGTTGTCCTAAACCATTTGTTGTTTTGACGGGATTAGATATTACATACAATGCTGTTCATAAAACCATTTGGGATGCATTTAGTAACAACAGGTAATGTGTGGATTTCATTGAGGTTCACCATAAAATGTTTTCTCAAACCTCTGTGTTTTTGTCCAGGCGATCAGATCGTGTGCAAGTGAAATTTGCATGCTTGCCTGGTGATCATTCATATCCAAGATGTAAGACAAAACGTTCTTCGTATGACTGGTACATTCCCAAAGGCTTGTTAAAAACAAAATGGTTGTCCAAACACCTAAATGAAATTCCAGCATTAGTAGTTGTGTTTTTTGAGCTGGATTGGGATGAGCTAGCTTGGAGAGAACGCCACTTGGCATGTGCTTCCAGGGTTCAGGTTGTAAGGTCAAGTTTACAAGGTATATATGTTTAGTGTAAGGCATAATAAATTTGGAAATGCAAAATAAAACATACATTTACAGCAATCAGTAAAAATGTGCTCATTCAATGAAAAGGTTTCTATAGATTATGTTGTTTGAAACTTCAAGTACCCAATGTAGTAAAGTTTGGGCTTTTAACCAGAATTGCAGATTTGACTTTTTTATTGGTTTTGGTCCAATTCAAAAAGGGGACACATAATGGTTGAATTTTGTTTTTCTTTTTATCTAATCCTGGTTTGTGCCTTCCATTTAGTCAAGAAAATGTTTAACTTTCTTTAAACTTGCATACAGGATACGTGAGTATCTGAAGTTGTAAATTGTATTTTGGCTGGTTGACCCAGGTAAACCCACAGACATCTTAAATATAAATTTTCGAAAACAAATCATAGTGTATTTGTCATTGCAACATGGAGAAGTTGTGCACTGACAACTTTTACCCCAGTTCACCCATCGGTTCCACAGGCCCCCAAAATATGAAAATTACAATATTTAAAACCGCAATATCTAACAAAGTAAGTCACCTAGAAGTTTCTAATTTTAACAGTTGATACAATGCAAAATATTTTTAATGATTTTTTGGCTTTAGTTTGGATTTACCCATTTTTTGCCTTTTTACCTCCAAATATTTAGTTTTTTGTTTACCTGAGTTTGTTCCCACGTTTTCAACAAAGAGTGGTTCAAACTTCTTTCAATTTTTACACATGATAGATGATATCTAAAGTTGTGCACTGACAACTTTTTACCCCAGTTCCTCCATCAGTTCACCCACATGCCCCCAAAGCATGAAATTTTAAAACAGCAATATTTAACAAAGTAAGTTGCCTAGAAGTTTTCTACTTTCATATTTCATACAATGCAAAGTATTTTAAAGTCTTTAGTGACTTTAGATTTGCCCATTTTTTACCTTTTTAAACCCAAATATTCAGTTTTTTGTTTACATGCCCTTTACTCCACAGAGTCCAGACATGCTAATCTAAACGTATTGAAATTTAAATTGTAGATATACAGAGTCCTTCTCATTAGTTGATTAAAATTTTGCCTGATTGGTCAAGTATTTACCATTACTGCTGCAAATGCGTGTTGAAACACTGACTGTTTGGCCTCAAATGTATAACGACCCAATATGAGGCATGACCTCAATGCAGTTGTTGTCTTGGAATGTAGAAAACAGTGCGGCACAGCAATTTGTTTGTTCTTTTTTTAGTTCTGCCATTTCTCTGCTGTGTGGTCAGTATAGATCATTACTATGTAGTTGTATGTACCATACACACAACACCTCCCAACATATATACATATAGATTATTATGGGTCCCCCTCCACAAAGAGAACGCATATTGTTTTTACTTTGTTTTATTTCTTTTTTCTGTTGGTCAAGAAAGTCCAATTTATTCAAATTTTCACACATGATAGATAGGTATCATGTTATAAAATGCCAAGGGAATTAGGGACCCAATGTAAAGCGGGTATTGGATACATATCCAATGTGTAAAACATCATTTTGTGGTGGTAGTGTATGTGGAATGA
Source organism: Phallusia fumigata (assembly GCA_008931825.1). Classification (NCBI taxonomy): domain Eukaryota; kingdom Metazoa; phylum Chordata; class Ascidiacea; order Phlebobranchia; family Ascidiidae; genus Phallusia; species Phallusia fumigata. The sequence goes on from QXVZ01027442.1 coordinate 9,578, forward strand.
AATTATGGAGAACGCCACCTCTCTAGTTCTTGAAAACGTTTTTCAAATTACATGAACATTTTATATTTTTGTGAGATGCAACAAAATAGTTCAAACTACAAAAACAGCTCAATTTAACATTTTTATTAGGTCGAACCACAAAAGTAGCAGTAGTTTTAATTCAAAAAAGTACACCATTGCCACCAGGAGAAGATATGGTGGCTGCTGAAAGAGCTGCAGCGTTGTGCAGTGCTTGTGACCTTTCGTCAAAATCCCTGTTTGTTTTGCCACATAGTGATCATTTGCTTGGCTATATTGTGAGGTGAGTTTTTAAATCAGATAAATTTGCTATAATCTAGGGCAGGATAGATTGAACAGCATAATGAATGTTACACTTGATATCACTTACAAATGTCCAATTAACCTACAACAACAAATCAAATTTTTGTATTCATTTTTCCATGTATTTTTTTATCTAGTTTGTTTCCTGTAGGTTGGAGTCTGCATTTGTAGAGTTGGCACAAACCTACTATCACTCAGAATTACGGCGGGTGAAGGCTCACAAAGAATTTCTCAACAAAACAACCCATCAATTGCTGTTTCCAAGACACCAATTTAAAATTGCATTCTTTAGTGAGTTCATGCAAGATGCCTCAACTGCTTTAAAACATTACCGACAGGTGAATATCTTTATACCATTGCCAGTTGTGTTGGTTTGGATTACTTTTAGTTGTGGTTATGCAGATGTGCGCTCTATTTTGCTCAACATAATAGCCCCAGTGGTTACTTTATAGCCCCTCAAAACATTTCATGTTAGATTTTATTATTGATCCTGCTATTTCATTGCCGTAAGGTCAGTACAAAATGGATCGTCACTATAATTTGAACAAACCAATTTGTAATTTTCACTTTAAAATGGCATACTTGTACACCAAACCAAGTTGCAGTTGCTTGTTTTTTCATAAGACCTCATGGTTTAAAATGCGTCCAAATTATAAACTGGATCTTCACCTAATGCAGATAAACTTGTTGGTCCAATTGAGTCCAATTTACTTAAAGATTACTGTGAAGCCCAATCATTTTTGCCTGCAAACCAATCATGTGATAAAAAGCGTATTTTTTGTGGGACTTGTAAAAAAAGGTTGTGAATATAGATCTTTTTTTCAAACTGAGTCATAGAAATGTCGATTTGCAATATGATGAAAGCCAGTCTTCTATTTGAACTGCATTACTTAAACGATCCAATTTCTTATAATCTGTAACTTGTTGCCCCTCAACTTATTATGGGTCCCCTTCCACGAAGGGGGGGGGGGGGGGGGGGACTCTGTTTTTTTTTTTCTTTTTTTTTTTCTGTCTAACGCGAGTTTGTTCCCACGTTTTAGTCATGAAGGAGTGGTCCAAATTTGTTCAAATTTTCACACATGATAGATGTTTATCTGAAGTTGTGCACTGTCAACTTTTTACCCCAATTTACCCATCGGTTCACCCACAGGCCCCAAAAATGTAAAATTTTTAAAACGGCAATATTTAGCAAAGTAAGTTACCTAGAAGTTTTCTATTTTGATAGCTGGTACAGTGCAATGTATT
>QXVZ01027446.1:0-19199 GCA_008931825.1 Phallusia fumigata
AACCCGAACCTGAAATGTTTGCGGGACGATATTTTCCCGGTCTTCGAAGTTTTAACGCGACTTTGTGACACTCGTCTTGTTGTGTTGTTTTCAGAACTGTACTTTCTTTGGTCTCTATTCTTTATATTTATGTCTAATTTTTTGCTCTTTTCAGGAAAGCGGTTTTGGGCGAATCATATATTCAGATGAAGAATATTGATTTTCGTTGCAAGTGGCGAGAACGAAACGTGTTTATCGGCCAGAATTGTGTAGATTTGAAGGTTTGTTTGGCTAGTCTTTATTTATGTGCAAAACGACCTGCGAAAATGATCAACTACATTCCTATATATTCCTTATAATTGTACCGACATATTCTGTTCGCATTTAGGACTGTTTCTCTTAACATTCGGGATTTTCAATATTTCGTGCGGTGATCATTGACACCCATCGCGGTTGTTCGAGGTTTAGGTATTGCTCAGAACATTCTTTTTTCCTATCTTATATCTTCACGTTCCCGCGCTTTACGTGCAGAAATACATGTTTGTACTGATGATGGCATGAGTTATTGCCGAAACGTTTGATTATTAAATCATATTGGTTTTGATTACTATACTTATAGTAAACATTTTTTGCAGGTTAGTGCAAAAATACAACTTCCTTTATTGTGCTTTCTTAAAACTGTATTACATTTACTTCGAAAACGTTTTAAATGTCAAAGATTATGTGTAGGCCGTGAAATGCCCTTTCCCAGCGCTTGTGATATTTTGGATCCAAACAGCATTAGGAAGATGCGTCGAATTTGCATACAGGAGGCAAACAGACACATCTTGGAAATGTTTTTTTCATGCGCCCTAAGTTTTTGGTTCTGCGCAGAATATTTCAACAAGAGCTTAAGTGATTTGTAATCAGAACTTCAGGGTTAAATCTGGGAGTGGTGTAAATATCCTGCGCTGCCAGTGTCGGTTAACGAATAGGGAACATTTTACAGATAGCAGACCTCAAAAAATAAACCATGATAGGGTTTTTGCCAAATGTTTCATGATTCATTACAAAATGTAACGAAAAATTGACAGTTACCCCTAAATATCACAGATAGAGCTCAAACAATAACTCTAAATTTCCCAACCTTATAATTACATTTGTCTGAAACAGGTGCAAGTAAATCTATTTTACTCCCTGTTATATTCGATGTTGCTTTTCTAAATGTTCGCAATAGGAAATTTCCAAAGACTTACCCTTCCTTTTCCACATTTGGTGCCGGGGGCTGCCGCGTGTAACCTGGACCTGCAGGTTCCTTGATGGAGACACCACAAACGGTTGCAGATGTTCTAAACACAATTGCAAGAATATGAGACAAATTTAACCCATGCAACAGTCCTCTTAGTGAAAGTGGGTTACGTAATCAATAATTCTGTGCGCAGCTGTTAGAGTCATAGACCGTTTGACACCTAAAGTGAAGCTTTAACAAATTTAACGATCGGATTTTCATCTAGAAATTGCAGTGAAACTTACATCAATTCCCCGACAATGTCTCGAAGTCGGCCCGAACATCAACCTGCATTGGTGGTTTGCGTTGTACACTGTCCCTGGAAGATCTATCGGGAGGTCAAAAGTGTCGTGGTCGGGGGACGGGGTGTCCATTAAACAGAATCCCCAGTTGCGACTGCAAACAAAATGTGGAAACGATTAAACGCAATGATGTGATTTTAAACCCTTTCCGACTATTTGTGTTTTAGTGTAATGGGAACCGGAAGGCTTTCGCAGCTATGTCTTGTGTTTTGTGTGTGGACGTAAACAAAATTTAACGCTTTGTAATGATGCAAAAAAGAGTCTGTAATGTAAAAAGTTTCATACTTTGCTCTGTTTGACAATTTTTACTCTGTATTTTTTTCTGAAGAAAACCAAGGACTGTCGAGGACAAAACAGAAAGACCTTTTACACTTAAATGCAAAAAAAACAATCACACATAATATCGGTAAACCATTGACCGACCCGTTTACATTTCACAAAAGGAATTTTGGCTTGATTTCTGTCCCAAGCATCCAACCGGTTTCATCTTTTACATTAGAATACAAGAAACAATCACTCATATTACTGTTACACTACTGCCCACGCTTTCATTGGAAGTTTGATTTTACTTTGTCCCTAGTGGCTGCGCAGTTTCAATAGTCTCAAATTCACGGCTTCTGCACAAACGTCAATCAAACATCCACGCACGTTGCCCGCCGCTGACCAAATACCAGCATCGGACGGCAGTGATGTTGATGCCCCAGTGAGTGAGATCTTATCACTAATTTGGCACGCGTGTTTTACTTTCAAGAGTAGTTTGAAAGCGAACTGGTGTCAGACAAGCTGTTTGAAAGCGGATTAAAGTTAAAAGCCAGTCGGCGTTGCTCACAGGATGGCGGGCGCCGGTGTTGAAAACCGGAGATGAGCAAGGTCAAGTAGTTAACCAAGAAGGTTGTTCATTTAACGGTAAGTTCAACCGTGCCAGCTCAAACCTAATCACACGATCGAGCAAGACAGAAGTACCCAAAGATAGTATTTACCAGTTGCCCATAAAGACGTCATTCTGCTACGTTTTGGAAACCGATCTATTAACCAAGATATTATGGTCGGTGCTCGTTGTAGGGGTCATAGGTCGTGTGCAGAGGGTTAAAGGTAAAACCTGACGTATTACTCGCGTAAAGATACTGACAGACACTTTGATTGGGTTGATCTGGATCTCACCAAAAAGAGTATCCTTGGACAGCTTCCTCGATAATTTTATGATAAAATAAGTGTAGTTTGGGCATCTGCTGATAGGTTGTAACTTGTGAAACGAAATAAATAAAAAATTTGCTGTATGCTACATGTGTAAATGCCTGATACCTTATTGTTGATTACCTTGTTAGCGTATAGTTTTATGGGCATTTACGCTTTTAAACATACTCATAAACATACTATCCTTTGAGACTAAAAAAAATAACGCGCAAAAATCCAGCAATTAAAACAACAAAAGAGGGCAACGGCAATTCANGGCTGCAGTAAAAAAGTTCGCAAATTAAAAGTGCACAGAAAATAAAAAAATAGAATTTAAACAAAATATAAAATACAAAACATGAACTTGAAGAATAGCTTAATTAAAAACATAATCGCCAGAGAGCTTGTATATAGTGAATTGATTTTATTGCCAACGTTTCGACAATTACTGTTATTATCAATCAGTGCCTAATTTTTCGTTTCTTTAAAATCACTTTTCGGTTGCCACAGGTGATTATGTTCATACCGGTTCGATGAGATTTCTATTTTCAATTACTCCGTGTGAGCGTCTCGGATTCCGTAAATATTGACGCTTACTGTGGTTTGTCTCACATTTTTGCGGCAGCTCTGCGCTTGTTAACTTGACAAACACGGGGGGACCTCTTCTGTGCCAAATGCAACAAAGCGTGCGTTTGGAAATAGCATCAAAAGTAACGATTACTTGTTCCCTTATGGACCGTAGCGAATGGCGTCAATTATGTAAGGTGTTGAGTTGTCAATACTGTTTGTAGTTGGGGCGGAAAGTCCAGGATTTACGTTTGCGGTAAGTTACTGCAGCATTTTTCTCGGTTTAGGGATGCTGTACAAAGGTAACAATTCAGTTTGGACCTTTGTTTACGACTGCTCATATATGCTTGGAATTGAAGCAAGGAATGACACCCAAAGAGCAGAATATCTTTGTAACGTTTCAATAAATGTTTAAAAGGTTTGTTGCACGTTAACGCTATAAGGGTTAAAAAGAAGGTGTTTTATTTGCATTTTTGCCCTTTATTGCATACAAAATGCCAGCAGCATTAAAGAATAAATCCGTTACTGAAGCAGTGTTAAAGACAGACTAGGAACTTATTCACGTAGCGTCCACCTAGATGTTCGGCGAACCTTTAGGTGTTTAAATATTGAAACAAGCCCCTTATCCCTGGGCAAAGTCGTGAAACGCCGACCACAAGAGACAAAAAATGATGATAAAAGAGATAAAAACTGCCTCCCTCAGCACAGACGTCAAATGGATCATCATTACCTATGCATTAAAGTTCTTAGGAAACGATTGTAAACTGGCTGCTTTCCAAAAAGGTTGGCGGGCGTTGGTAGGTAGGACAGAGTTCATTTAAATACAATTGCTCGCTACTCTGGTTTAGAGAGTGTTATGAATCATTGCAGTCTTGCTGGTTGGGTGGTCTTACACAAATGTGCACAAAAGCTGAGATTTTTTTTGTTCACGCCTTGCACTTGTATCAGACATAGATGCCAAAAAAATTACACGCATTGAGATGGCAACAAAAAAAGTTGTCGAAAAGCCGCCATTATTTGATTGTACAAGTTTAAACAGTAACATTTAAACTCTTCAAGGTACTACTTTTTAGCGCAAATCAAGTAATTAAGGCTGTGTTTAATTGCATCTCCTAGCCCTAATAATTGCTGTTGCAAGAACATGTTTTCCATTTCGCTGTTGGTAAGGTTCGAACCAACAACCCAATGGAGACCCACTTACTTGTGTCCAAGTTCATGAGCGACGGTGAAAGCGACTGAGAGTCCGGTGTCCTGATTCACGTTGCAACTCCGATGAGGCTGACACATTCCTGCCACATGAGCCAGTCCAAGCGTTTCGCAAGATGTGTTCGACTTGCTGCAGATGTTTCGTCTGCGTAAAGATTCGAAATTAGTTTTTAATTAAAAATATAACCCATAACTTGTCAATGCTTTTAATAGTCTCCAGTAAAATAAAACACAAACCAACAATTCATTAGAATAAAGGAAAAAAGCCGTCACTCACATACCTAACATTCTAACCCAAATTAAACTCGCGTAAAAAGGTTAATGAATGTGTAGTAAGCAAGCAAAAGGCTTCAACTGTATCAAGACAACCAAAGCCAAGGAAGCCAGTCTCACCGCAAAGCAGACAAAGGTCTTGTGGCATCGGGCGTTGCTTAAACGTTTATCTATCTAAGGAAACAGCTATAACGCTTCAGGTGCCAGGATGTAAACCTATACTTTAAAAGGTCTCAGGCCTTATCGAGTAACACCATCCAATGCTTTACGTTAGGCTGCGATGATTTAAAGGCGATTTGAGTGGGTGGTGTCGATTTTTGCTATGATCGATTTGACGAAAGGTTAATAGTGACAGCCACAGGTATTGAAGTGTTTACTACGCAAGTGTGTATTCAAATCTGATACTTTATTGCAAGCATCTTAGCACATTGTTCAAATAATAGGAGAGAGGTTAAGTTTGGTAAAACTGCAACTAAAACAGTTATACATTTTTTTTCTAATTTTCTCGTATACTTCAAAAACGTATTGCAAAATGTCATTTATGTCAATCGCTGTTTTAAATAATTCTACAAACCTAAACGGTTATTTGTGTCTACAGCTCCCGCCCCCCCAAAAAAATCACTATTTTCACATCGGTTGGCGTACCTGGTGAGCAGCACAGCAACGTCGTGGTGGTTGGCATGGTGATCGCTTCTCGGGTTCATCCGTTTCGCCCATCTGCAGAAGCTGTCCAAAGTCTTCTCGGCGTGTTGACTCACCTTCAGGGCTTTCTGCAAGCAAAAGGAAAAGTAATGACACAAGTCATACAGAAATATAAACGCAACGTTGGCAGAAATTGCACCACGATGTCTGAATCAACACCCAGTGGTTTTGTTTAGTGGTGGATTCATATTTGGTCGAGACTAGGGGGCAAAGAAATTAATGTTCAACACACTAACTGCTTTTGCCTGTCGGAAAACGAATTTACAGGTATGTTGCTGACAGGACAGTCCAACGGACACGTTGTTATGGTATCAATCGCACTGCACCGGTGCAAAGTTCTGATTCCAAACCAACGTGTTTTGTTCATGTTAAATAAAAACTTGGTATGAAGTGCCTCTAATTGTATCCAAATTTTTTACTGAAAACGTAATATCTTGTTTTGTAGAACTTGCAGGCAGTTTTATGGCGGCCTAATTTGGCGCTGTTATGTTTCAAGGAAAATACAATGGAAAAAGTTTAAAAACGTTTAAATAAGGATTCCACCCATGAACGAAGATAATAAAAAATCAATTACTTTGATTGGATTGTGAAATTCATTTTTATTACAACCGAACGGGCAGAAAACATAGCAAAGAAAGAGGAATCGATATTGGTTTCAGGGAGGACCAGTCACCCCACAAACCAAACGTAATTTTTTTCATGAAGTAATTTCCGAAATTCAAAGGACACAACTCCAGGTAAACCAAGCTAATATCCGGCAGACACCGCTCAATGACGAGTTTCGTCTCGGCGTTGGCGCATTTCAGGGAAATATAAGGAGAAGAGCTCACCAAGCGTCGTGGTCTACTACAAGCAAAATGATACACTCAATAGACAGTTCTGGTAACCTCTGCAGCATTTAATACTGTAAATACTGTCACACACACGACAGTTCAAGGATACAGGGCAAGCACTTCAAGGCGCTCGACCCTCGTCCAGACATAAAACACTGATCAGCATTCGTCCTCGGGATCGTCCCGGGTTCGAACCCCGTGACAAAAACACCCGTTGTCGCTAAACAAATAATCCTTTACCCTGTAGATTTCATTTGACAAGTTCAACCGCTAGTTTAGACTGTTGTTTGAATCACTTTAGACAAAACTTGTTTTGGTTAAGTTTACCGAGTAGGGCAAAAAGTTTGGCAAAAAGGCATCGTTCATCCACTGCTATTTAACAGCTATGAAACTGACAACGTTTCGTCGCATTAAAGGTAACTAAACCAGGTCTAAAAGTAGCAAATCAGTTCTCCTTTAAGTTGCAAAGGTCATTCAGCAAATACCAAACTTATATTAAAAAGCATCAGAGAAACATGTCAAGACATTAGCAGTACCGTTCGGAGCCACTACACATCTGCAATCCCAGAAAATTAACTTACTTGTTGGGTGCAAGGATTATTAACAAGAATTGGTTGCATCAAAAACTATAGCGTAAACCTTTATCCTCATCACGTTATGCACTAAGCGAGCAAAAGTAACGCTCATCGCTGCATGAGACATATTTACGATCCAAACAAACCCAAAACGTTGCTAGGCTGCCGGAAAAATTTACTCCCAACATTCTGCTGCATTCAGCTGGCGGTGATTGATGTTAGCAAGCTCTATAACCGTTGTAAGTTGCAGTAAGGCCTGATTTCTTCATGCATCCTCACACTGTGTGTGGCAAATCTGCTACAATAACTTGCGGTTGAAGATCGTGTGCGGTACAATGGAATCGCCTCGAACTGTTCGCTAAAAAATTGAAATGTCATGCCCTTGTTTGGAAATATTGACTTGCGCCGCCTGTTCATTAGTTGATGTAGTCTGACATCAAAATCACTGACATATGTTTGAAAAAGTTTTGTTAAAATGTTGAATTGGAAATTTTTAGTTACAACGTCTTGCGACTTTTTTAAGAATTCTTTACAATATTTTGTGAAAAAAATGCCCTTCGATCGAAAAGTTTGGGCAAAATCGATAGTTTTTTGATGTTTTCATAGCAAAACATGGTTTTCGTACGTACTTTTGGAAATTATTCATCGTTGAACTACTCGTAATTGAACGCTAAACATACATAGCGCTGCTAATTGATAAGCGCAGAAGTCACACCCTATGAAACTGTACATTAAGTAAACCAGCAGCGTACAGTTCAACTCCCACGTGGGCCAAATTAAGTTCAATTACGAAAGAAAATATGCCACCGTATTAATATTAATCAAGTATATCTACAAACAAGACTTTAAACACGTAATTGCCACCTGGTAATCCATTTTTCAAAAAATCGTTGCACCCCTGTAATTGTACCCTACGTACGAGGTTCAATAGTGGTGAACGCGCTACATAAGATTTGCGTATTACGTCTATGCAGTCATCTCCCATTTATCGCAACAGCAAGGACGTGGGTTAAAATAGATTGCTTTGTAGCGTCGAGCTGCAAGAATTCCCATCAGCGTCAGTGCACCTTCAACCCCGTGCCAGTAAGTTTTACAACAAAACCACCAAAGCAGATTCAACATTTGCTAGAACACGCTACGGGCGCCGCGCATTAAAATGCATTTGTCAATGGCTGAGTCGGATTCCTCTTTTAAACAGGCAGTGCTTGCTAAACAGTTGTATCCTGGGTAATTCGGCGTTGTCACTGGTCCAAGTCAGTCCGCGGCACCGTGCCAGCAAAGGCGACGCTAATTGCATTACAGGCGCGCGCCGACGCACTTAGTAAACCGACACCGGGCGAGTCCCGCGAGGGCGGCGGGAAATGCCGAGGATTTTTCAGGCGAACGCGATTAGCTGACCCAGAGGTCAAGGCTGTCGCGCTAAACCGGCCATGCATGGTCNTTGACGCGTTGCTAGGCGACGTTGTCGGTTCGCTGTAGCGACTTTCTTCTTCTGCGACTGCCTCAGTACCTGTGTGGAGCGATTAAATGCTTTTAAGGAGACAAGAAATAAAGAAAAACAATTGCAGATGTGAGTAAAGTCGGCTGTCAATATTTATGCGAACTATTTATTGGTGTTTTGACCCAACTTTAACACATTAAAAAACTTGTTCCATTCCCAAAAAAAAGAACCTAGCCAGTACTTGCGTGTAAAACATTTGGTGCGTTTCGACAAACTTCTTATTGAGACTGTTTAAAACCATGAATTTTGTACCGAAGTGTATTGTTCAAATCCAATTTTTAAACCTAATTTTTAGCCAGGTTTCCTGTATCCAAGCCTAGCTTGCAATGCATTTTTGGGCATTCTAGGAGAAATAGGCCAAAGTAGATTTATGTGCAAATATGCTGTGAATGATTGTGGAATGGAATGCATGGCACCTTCGGGCTATTGCACGAGCATCGATAAAATGTTTACTTTGAAAATAAACATTGAGTCTACGAGTCGAAGACCATGCAATTAGATTCTTTTCTTGTCTAGCCAAACGAGTATTCAGTTTCTCAACAATGTTTGGCTTTTTTAATGTAAATTTTGATTAGTTGGCTGCTAAAGCTGCAAGGTGTTTTTGCATAAATATTTTTTCCTATAAACTACCTCGGTTAAGCATAGTTAATGTTGACTGTACATAATCACCGCGAGAGTTTCAACATCTTTTGACGAAATCTACTTATACTGTCGGTTTTATTATTATTAATTCGGTTCGCACCTTGGGCATGCACTCCCAATTAAAAGCGTAATCATATCACGTGATGCCCAATAGCCAATTGTGTTGCCTCTCTAAAACCACGCCCATTTTTAATTCCATGTTTTCCACAACGTTTTACCTTAGGTTGTATACAAGTTTGTGGCGGCTTACGCGAGAATGCGTATTACATCAATACATTCATTTATGGCAGGTAGTCAGCCGTCTAACTTAAAGTTACCTGTTATGAAAAGTGGGGCTAAATAAATATTTATTGTGTATTAAACGTTTGGGATAAAATAAATCAGTATTAAAAAAATGTAATACTTTTCGTTTAAGCGGTCCTTCGATCATGGGCCCCTCCGTAACTCTCAAACCCGAAATATTGAACCTGCTGGACCCAAATCTAATAGGCTCTGCCTCGTAGTGTATACAAGCTTACTGATGCTTGAAAAGGAAAGCGTATTGCATTATTACGTTCATCTAACGTCAGTAATTCAGCTGTCTAAAGTGACCCGACATGAAAGTCGCGGGCCAGCCGTGTGAAACAGTTACAGTCTTGTGCTGACCAATGCTCTGTCTGAGCGAAGGCTTAAGCTTTGAAGACAGACGAAACCTGCTTCGATCTGTTTGTATTTATCTTAGAGCGAAGTGCTTAGCCTGCTTAGGCTGGCGTTCGCATTATCGCAGTAATGGAATTAAGTCTTGGTTGTTAAGTCGCCAAGCCGCTTCGGAAATTAGGTCATCATGCCACATTAGCTCTAGCAGAAAAAAAATTTGCCTTCGTTTTTATACTTGCTTACGTGAGAAGACGGTTTGGAAATCGGACTTTGATTTTTACATACGACCAACGAATTTAGGATACAATTTACGGTTTTAAATGATCTTAATAAAAAAAACAAGCCAGCACGACTTGTGTGTCTAAAACATTTCTATATTTCCTGATGATGACAACAATATTTGTCAAAATGTAGTTTATGTTTAACACATAAGTACATACTTGTTCCTTATTATTTTAAGGAACACTACAAATATTTAAAAAGAAATTGCTGCATATAGATACATCTTTGTGTCAATACGGTGGTACTTAATTGCGTGGTGAAAAGGCTATAGATTGGTAACGACTTAAACTGCAGGTCCGCTCGGTAAGCTCGGTCCAACGTTCGGTTCGCCCCTCACAAGTCGAAAACTGCAGGTCAAATTTAACTGATAACGCAATGTGGCGGTTAGAGCTAAAAAGAGTCAGGGGTTGGGGGAAATAGTAAGTACTGCATTTGAAACGGCAAAGTAGGATAACAACAGCAGGTGACGAGTGGCCGGTAGTTTTAGAGTTGCAAGTGTGCGGTGGGCTGAGCGAACCGAGCGGACCGAAGAGACCAAGCAGCACTGCAGTTTTAGACTGCACCTGCGAAAGGCTGACTGGTAGGGGCGGTGCATTTGTCCGAAGCATCTCCACAAACATTTAAAAATAAACAGCGGCATTTTTAGTCATTACCCACTTGCGAGGATGCGCTATAGCATTTACTTTACAAATTTTGCACTTCACAAAAACTCAAACCGTGTTCTGGTTGAGAAGAACTTCTCGCTGTTTCCCTCTTCGTCCTCTGCTTCGAGACATCGCGTCTGTAGATCTTGTGGGGATGCGGGATTGTGACGTCATCACGCGATCGCGTCATCGGTTCGATGAAGTAGTCGCCGTCGCGCAACCGAATGAAACCAGTCTTGAAACAAAAACAACAAAACACGCCTTACAGGTTGGTAGCATTTATATTTTCATGTACGTATGACTTCCAGCTTTTAATCAATTACACTTACGATGGTGTAAAAAAATGGTTTGGGTTTCAGACAAACAATTCACGGTTATAAATAGTCTCAGTAAGAAGATATGTAATTTTGAAGATTTGAAGATACAAGCCAGTACTTGTGTATGAAACATATTCTACGTTTCGACAAACGCTGCTGTCATCATCAGGAATGAAACGTAGAAACGTTTGTCGAAACATAGAATATGTTTTATACACAAGTACTGGCTTGTATCTTCCTATTGAGAATACTTAAAACCGTAAATTGTGTACCTAAGATACGTACATGTGTGTGAAAAATTGTTCCTGGTGATGACAAAGCGTTTGTCGAAAGGTAGAATAAATGTTTTACACACAAGTCCTGGCTTGTATCTTTTTAATCAGGTTTGGGCTTTGTTGTGTCAAAAAGAAATTGTATTTACATGTCTAACACGTTTAGCCATGGATCGAGACAGCCTCTAAGAAATGGACGAATAGCGAACACAAACATATCCGGAATTCATTACAAAAGGCAAGTAAAGGTATCAGGAAATCAGTATTACCAAATCGCAATTCAACAGCATCGTGTCGGGCGGTGTCAGACAACAAAAGAATGTCGCAGCAATCTCGCCAATCTCGTAAGATTTTAGCTGAAGTTTTTCGACAGGTGACATTTATCATGTAAACAAAGCCGCGCGGCTAGACCAACCACCGCAAATTTGCTTACCGTCCAAAGACGCGAATTATCAGTTCTAATCCAACTCTTTACAAGCGTGTAGAAAGGCTATTGCTTCATATCTTGATAAGGGATGTGGGTTTTGGAGCTGACGCCTTTATTATATATTTACAAATCAATAGAATTGGTACCCAAAAGCTAATTGGCTAATTTTGCATTTGGTAATTTTGTAAGTCCGATAATCTGAAGTTTATTAGTAATACAAACGTTTCAACAACGTCCCACAAAAACAGGCCATAACGTTATACAATCAATATGTCAAGGTACTCATTACAGAAAAAGTAATATCCAAGGCATATATCAACCACAAGCGCAGAGAAAAATCCACCCGAATCTTCCCAACAAAGACTGCTGCAAGACACTCTCATTTTCATAAAGCGGGTCGGGAAATCAAAGGCAATTTTCCAGGAAGCGGGCCAGCAGGTAATACACATATGCCACATCGTAACTGTGTCAACACATCGGCTGTATGCGCAGCACAAAGTCATTCCTACAGTGAAACACAGTGGACGGTCTGTTCGAGGGATGTGCTACCCGGGTATTTCGTAACCCCCCGATTTCGGATGTCTTCCACCGTTGTTATCATTTTTACACGGCTTACCCATGTACAAAGGTCTGGAAAGCAGTCGGAATCATACTGCTCACGTGTCCAAGGTGCTGGTGCGCCTATTTGTAGAGGTTTACTAAGTAAGATAGTTTGAATACACGTTGTGAGGTCCTTATTGGCAATCGAATTTATACCTTGCAATCTTGACATGATTAGTGGGTCCTTGTTTTGCGTTAGGTAAAAAAGAGTTCGTTTCAAGAAACTTACTACATCATTTTTGACTTATTAAAAGTAAAACGTTTTTATATGTTTCACCGTCCCCAAGAACAACTTACTTAGCTATAGATATTGTGAGATTATAAGTTCTTCGATTCGTGCAACAAAAATGCGCGGCGCTTGCTCACTGTCGTTATTAAATGTCAACTTAACCGCCAACCAATCACTCGACATTTACTGTGGAATGCCGAGGCAGAAATTACCGAAAAAATGTTCCCCTGAAAAGATACGAGGCAAAAAAATATACAATTTCTTGTACCGCGGATCGTCTGGTAAAATCTTGTCAGACATTACTCACTGCGAGGGTTTCCTTTTTATTGATCGCGTGGTGCGGGGATGGTTGTGCCGTGTTTAAACAACTGCCCGCGTCTCCAGTTATGAGAGTTCTTGCAGCGCAAGAGCCTTTGCAGCAGAACGTCTTTCTACTACGAAGTTAATAGCCAACGGTTTTCCACACACGAAAGGTCTTGCAATTTTTAAAAACAAGTTTGTTCGTTTTATTGTGTTTAAACACGGTTTAAAAGTCTTAAAATTGCCACCTAAAAAGACTGAGGATTTGCAGAAACATATATCGCAGTTATTACCTTAACTGACATCGTCAAAATCTTACGTACACGTTTAACAGTTTCGAATAGTAACAATAAAGAGATGCAAGCCAGCACTTGTCAAAATGTTCAACAAGTACTGATTTGGATCTTTCAATTGAGCTTCAAAAGTGTTCACAATTCTCAAAAAACAGTTTGCTATTTAGATAGGTTTGCACGTAATAATACTAAGGGTCCCACGTAACTGAATAAAGCTTTGTCGCTCCAAAACTGCAAAAGGCAAAGCTTAATTACATGTTATACCTTGTACAGATTGCTTATGAGCAAGCATCGCAATACATGTTAAGTTATCAGAATAGCACATTTACGTTGCCAAAGCAAAACTGATCTTGAGCCCTCGTCAGGGAAAGAATATTCGGTACGAATCCCAATTCGGGCGTGTCTTGAAACTACCAACCGTGACTATTATTCCAAGGAGAGGTATGAGGCAGGAAGCTTATAAACGGTAGACGCCGACATCGCTTAAACAAAGTCGTAAAACGTGTGCCCGCCATAACCTTTACTTTCCACATAGGCCTATCACCAGCTAATGCGAAGAAAAAGAGGAATAAAATGCAACCTTTTGGTTTTTACAAAATTTGACAAAAGCTGACTTCGAAACTTTGCATTATGTTAATAAAAGTATAAGGTGTATGAATCGCATTTTCAGCACGAACTGGATAACTGTGTTTGGATAACGGGTCCCGTAACAAACTGTGTGCTTTCCACTGTTTGCTTATCGTAACTCAACAATGGAAAAACCGCATACCAGCACATGTATCTTCCTAACTAGGATTTTAGAGCGTTTTTTTACGCCATTATGAGTAAGTTGCTTTTGTCCGTGTCTTTAANTGTTAATAAAAGTATAAGGTGTATGAATCGCATTTTCAGCACGAACTGGATAACTGTGTTTGGATAACGGGTCCCGTAACAAACTGTGTGCTTTCCACTGTTTGCTTATCGTAACTCAACAATGGAAAAACCGCATACCAGCACATGTATCTTCCTAACTAGGATTTTAGAGCGTTTTTTTACGCCATTATGAGTAAGTTGCTTTTGTCCGTGTCTTTAAAATGGAAATCTGATTATGTACGATCTTACCTACTACTAGCGTATGTATTTTTGCTCCCAGGAAGAGTTGGTGGTTTACGTAGGTAGAAACCTTCCGCTGGCGCAATAAACACAGTCGCCATAACTCATACGCACAAACTGCTGACTACATGAAACAGAATCACTTTCTCACGACCGATTACGCCACAGCAGACAATTAGGGCCACGTCGGNCGCAATAAACACAGTCGCCATAACTCATACGCACAAACTGCTGACTACATGAAACAGAATCACTTTCTCACGACCGATTACGCCACAGCAGACAATTAGGGCCACGTCGGTGGCCACGGAATGCCAACACAAACCACAAACTTCCAAAATATGCTGAGGTCAGCACTGGTTATGAGTCAGTCGCGTGGATGAAATTATCTCCAGGCGGTCGTGCGGGCAAAATTTCGGTAATTGCCACCTTGCAAGTGTGCACAGAGACACTTAAAGTGTTTGGAGTGTTTCGCATACATTCCTGCCTCAATCAAGCCGCGATTGATGGAAAATTGCTTGCGTTTTTGGCGCTATTTTGATCAAATGTTAAACCAATTATGTCTGAGAATAAGCCACAGTGCTTGCTATGCTCATAAATACAATATAATCCTGAGCTGAACAACATAAGAACCATGTGAGTACCACAAATCGACGTATTTTTGCTGTACCGTTTGTGACAGGTAGATTTCAAAAACAACAGGTCCGCTTGGTACTTCGCTTATTAATGCATTTGGAGTGGAGGAAATCTTAAATACTGCAGGTAACTCGATTAGACTAACCGAAATTCACAATACTACAGGTAAGCGTTTGGTAGCAGAGGTAGAGCTTAGTAAAATCCAGGGCCTTAAATCATATGGAACTGTCGCACTGTATCCAGTATCCAACCCAGACCACAAAAATGTANACTACAGGTAAGCGTTTGGTAGCAGAGGTATTTTGTTAGATATTGCCCTCCCAACGCGTTACCTGCATTATATAACTTGGTACCTGCAGTTTTCCCGGACGCAAATCCCCGGTACACTTACTAGTGTGACTAATTCCAAACCCCATGACTTGACATCAAATGTTAGTATCGCTTTAATAACAACGTATGTTTGTTGTACACCCATTTCAATTTATTACACGAGTATTGGCATTTTTGGAAGGATAGACCCTCTATAAAGTCTTCTTTATGTTTCGTGATAAAAATTCTACTTCGGAAAACCAGAGCTTAGTAAAATCCAGGGCCTTAAATCATATGGAATTGTCGCACTGTATCCAGTATCCAACCCAGACCACAAAAATGTCAAAACGGGAATTCGATGACTTTGCATAAGCCGAGAAGTTTTATGTTCAACCGCAGTCGTGGGAATATGAAAATAAACGAAACCGCATTGCATTCCAGGCAAACCAAAAAAGTCCTATGGGACTTCAACAGACCTAAACACTGCTAAACAAAGTTCGTGGGAATCAAAAACGAAACAATCGGCAGTTATTTCACATTGCCAAAATTTAACTTCGCAAAAATCGATTCTTCGGTGAAGCGTGGGATAAAGCGTGCGTTCACATCGCTCTGCCCAAATATGGTAAACGGGAGCCAAATAAAAGTGTCAAATCCCCTAAAACCAATTAAACTGAAGAGCAGTTTCACATTCACCCCTGTATCCAATGACAACGACACTCGTGGGGGCGTTTACCCCTAAACCAAACACCCCCTGAAAGCCAGTGTCAAGTACCACCCCTTCCCCCCCTTTTGCCCCCTTCAACACTCAAAAGCACTTACCAGTCCGTTGCATGTCGATATGGCCACCGCTGATTTGTCGTGGCCTACCACGTGACCACGAAAGTGGCAGGGCCAGGTGGTTCCCCGGCGCAGGGAAGATCTGCGGTGAGGCGGAACGGCGTTGTCTGGCGACGCGTCATCGAAATCGCGCAGTCTCTCGACGATGAAATTCGAGTGCAGGAATTTTCTATTCTCGCTCACGTTAAGGGTGACTTCGCGCGCGCCCACTTTGAGTTTGAAGTAAACGTGGTCCTCGCCATCTTCTACCGGGTTTTGGTCGTCGATATCCCGCCGACGCCTCGATTGTTGTCTGGGCTCGGTAAAGTCCACTTTGTGTGATACAAAATTGCCAATGCTGTTTACCCTTACGGGGTGTGTTACGTCGTAATCGCTGTTAGCGTCTGTGTGTGGCGTATTCCCATCTTCGGCTCCGAATATGGAAGCGAGAGCTGCAAAGGAAAGCACGACTGTAATTTTACTTCACATATTTGGAGCGCACGTGTGAAAATGACGTGATGGCTAATAACTAGTTATTCAGGCTAAAAAAGGCGCAAGCATGTGCGCAAACACCTGTCAGCGCGATAATGCTGATAACACGTCTATCCTTTGTTTTACTGATAAAGTAATGTTTGTGTATCACTCTTACCGTCTTCAGCAGCTTGAGCTGGCATGAGACTGTCGACCTTCAAAGGTTGAAAACGGATTTTCTCGTGTGTGGTCGTCTTCGCACTTGCGACCAAAAACAATACCGCAACCGTCCGGACCACCAGGGTCCTTTTCAAGTTCGCCACATGAAAATGCATCGTCCTGATCGGATTTGCACTCAGACAATGCCGCATTGGTTATATCATGTCAGAACTTTAGTATCAAATCGACTGCGGCTTTCTGAGGCAGATTTGGGAAGCACTGATCAGGGCTAACTGTCCAGACTAGATTGTGTCAAAAAGTTAATCCCTTCGAAAAGCTTGAGAGTTTCAAGGTAAAGCACGATTCTTGCAATGTTGTCTTGTGTAGACGCAGTGTCTGTGCTGAATTTGCGTATTGCGGCGTTACAGTCAGACTCGTGTGGCCTGGACACTCGTAATACACTTCCGGCAATGCGGCTGTATCAGTTCTGCGGCAAGCAACCAGTCGGCCAATGTACTTGGGCCAGCCCGCCGACAGCAAAAAATTGCCTACAAATAGCACCTACAAAATCCTAAAAAAACACTGAAACAACAGCAGCACATTTAGTGCCCTTACTGTACATGAAACTCAAAAGTAAGCAAGGTAACATAGCACTTTGACTAAACTTGTAAATTCCTGTTGCTGTCAAGGTTAATCAAGCTGTCCTTTGCTTTGCGAGAGCTCACATGGCCTAGAGACGATTCCAATTAGCGCTTGAAGCACCCAGACTGTGTGCTTTGCCTTCTACACTAAACCTTCAAAGGCGCGTGCTTTGTGCTTGCGCCGCTGACCTCAAGGCACAACGAAGCCCTTCGCGTTTGTGAAGAGAAAAACTCCCGCCGCACGCGAAAGTCTCGTCGAACTAGTGGGTGTGGGCAAAGCAAGCGTAAAGACCTAAGTGGCCAAGCCACCAGAGCCGGTGTTTTATGTTGGTATTGGGCACGAGTTTCTCATTTGCGTCACATAGAATGTCAAATACTTCATTACAGTTTATGAAATCATCAAATTGGATCCTTCGTTTTTAGTTTTTGGTGCCTTGGTGGTTTATTTAGTAAAAGCTGTCGTAGGTGTTAATCTTGTGAGTCAAAGTTGTGTATTACAGCGGGTTACTTCCCTATAAGCTTAGATGTAATGCGATAAGCAGGCACATCATGTGTTGCGAACTTTATCTGCCCTTGGTAAATAGCAGAGGCAACTAGAATATGTGACTTTATGCCTCAAGCGAACGGTCTTCGTTTTCGACGAAGCGCTGGCCACAATATTTGCCAACACACGTGACGGTCACGCCTGGTTGACCCTGAACAAAGCGTTGTTGGCGTGTCGAAAGTTTTGGTGACAATTGCCACAAACACCTCATGGCATCAAAGGGTGACAGCTTCCGGTGGCAGTGAGATGGCATGTAGATGACTGTCACGATTGTTGCTGAGTAATTGAGTGCCTAATGCACCTGGAAACAAGTTGGCACCACCAGTGTTGACTCAATGTTATGTAACCACAGGTTATTGGAGGTACAAGATCACAAATTCTGTGCTAAGCATGACATGGTTCCTTGTGGTTCGTTCTGTAAGCTTGAAATTGATGTTCTGTTTTGGTCATTTCCAACTCGCATGGTGGGATTTTGTACTCCGTTTGTGAATTAGTACCAAACATGGGCGTCGGCACGTATGGACGAGAGGTGGCACTTGACCTCCCCCTGAAATCCCGAAAAATGTACTTTATGACAATTTTTCATGAGACTCCAAACATCTCCTGCTGTGAGCACGATTACTTTTTGGACCAAACCTTTTTAGTTGTTACCCAATTGGGATTTTCTGTATTTTTATTTTATTTAGAACGGTACAAACCTATTTGCGACCCCTGATACTTTCCAAATTAGTTGGAAATAAAAATTTTGAGTTAATTAATATTTTATACGCCACTGTATCTAGGCCTATATATCCGAACACTTCTTCAAAATGGTTCTCTGTTCATCGGCCTCTCCGTAGCTCTCGCACATCAAAACCATGTATCTCCTGCACAAGGATGGCAGTATGCAGCAAAAATTCCGAATACGTGGTGTAGCTGGACATTTTTCTCGTAACACATTCAGCATCAACTTACACCAATAAATAGAAGTTTATTGTGACAACATTTCGACCGAGTTTACCACATTGATTAACAGTTTCTGGCAAAAACGTACAGTAATTTCAGTGATAGGTAAACAGTTTTTATCTGCGAAACATCCAACATTTGCGTTGACGCATTGCTGGTTATACCAATGGACTTTAAATTGTCTAGAAGTGATTTACTTGAAATTACACAAATCGATCTACTTTTTCTCTTTGGATTCAAATAATCTCAGACAATGAAAACAATTTTGTTGAGATTAGTAAACAAAGTGTAGAATGATGCCAAATTAATACTGTAATTTTGTTCACCCGAGTTCAGGTGTACGGTATAAAGCATTTTAAAGCTTATCAGTTTCACAAAAAATGCGTCATTTATAAATCCATAATCGCTGCATTATTACATCAACGGGAATTGCACACGAAAAACACATCGACCAAATCCAAGAACAGCACCGATGTAAACAGAAGGGCGCGTACAGCTTCTTTTGACACTTCAGGATGAAACACAGTCTCGATGGAAAAAGAAATGCGCCAAAGCCGTAGAAAAAA